>PVIC010020611.1:0-29377 GCA_004025085.1 Thryonomys swinderianus
ATTCTCAGTGGGTGTTCAGTTAACATTTTCAGTTAATTAATATATGTGTAGTGTCCTTAAAACAGTGCTTGTTACATAGAAGATGCTCAATGCTTGTTTATAGAGAAATCCTGGATAGATTAATTTATCTCCTTCTTTAATTCCCCTTTAATTCCTAACACATTGGTACTGAAATGGAGCAAATAAACTTACAAAGTATGTCTCATAAAGTACAATTTGCTTTTCTCTCATGGAAATATTTTCTTGTTCTGAATCAAAGGCTGGTTTGAGAGCCCACTGGAAATACTAATGCAGTTGCTGAGACAGCAAAGCAGAATAGCATGCAAATACGAAGGGCCCTGAGGCTCATAGAAGAAACAGGTGATAAGGAGAAATGTGTCTAAGCGGACAAATGATGAGTAAGAGCCGTTGCAATGCTAAAAAGCTTACAAGGAAGCGCAGAGCCCAAGGGAAGGTCCACCAGGCCGATGCCAGGGACCTGGACCACAGATAGCTAGGAGGCCGAGCTGAGTCGGTTCAGGGCTCCCCTCTGGGTGAGGGCTCCTGGTGACTGTCGCCCTGTGATCCTGACAGACCCCGAAGTGGCTCTTAGAGCTTCCTGCTCAGCTCTTGTCTAAAAGGAAACAAAAAACCACCAGAAGCCCATAGATGTGGACTCAGAATTGTCCCCAGATGACCTAGACTCGCACTTCTTCTGATGCCCAACATGCCCGAGGAAAAGGCCTTCCCGTGGAACTGACGCACCCAAGCGTGCGGGGTGGTAGCCACAGTCGAACGTGCTTGTGTGAAAGGCAAAGCAAACACGGCAGAGCCCGGTGCTAAACCTCTGCCCGCAGGCTGCTTCTCATTCGCTCAGCTCGTGACTGCTCTTCTGACTCGTGTCTGCTGTGAGCTGCCTTGTGGTTGATGTGAAGAAGGAGGGGAGGCGTCCCCGGGGGTAGATGCGGAAGGCGCCTTGAGATTCCAACCATTGCCGGCCTCTGCAAGTTTACCGGTGACATTCTGCTCACTGAGAGCGGCACCTGCGCTGCTCTGAGCTGCCCTGAAGCCGGCCCCTTCTGCCGCAGGACGTTTTAGGTCTAGTATACTCTACTTACTGGGCTGTGATTAACACTCAGTTTTTGTCTTTTACTAGAAACACCACACACTTGTTTACCAACTTCAAGGTGAATACATTCAGTCCCTCCTCATACACCTGACCTCAACTATTGGGCCAATATAAATGTGTTTATTTTGAATATAAAATTACCTGTTCTGGGAATTTTGTTAGAATATAGATGTACCTCAGTTTTTAAAGATATCTAGAAATCCTCTTTTCTGAGACTCTTTGTTAGAGTCTCAATTGACCAAACAGCTCCTTTCTACTTTAATGGAAGGTTAAAAAGATTTAACTTTACTTTAATTTACTATTCAAGTAATTTACCTTCTGACCAATAGCCAACTTTGTATAACATGGATTCAAAAAAATGTCAGCCTTAATATGGGCACATGAATGTCATGTTATACTCGAGGACAGTGATTTGTTCTCCTCCTAAATTTCCTTCACAGGGCTACTTCAGTACTCATGGGCAGGACAAAGAATAGTATATTTTTTAGATAAAAAGTAAATGTTGGTATAATAGATGACAGCACAAAGCATCCCAGTAAAGTAAAAGTCCTGGATTAAGAATCAGGAGACGTTTGAGAGCAGTTGGGACGGATGACCTCTAGATTGTCATTAAAAGAAGAAAAGCGAAGTCTTTATTGTGCAACAAATACTTGTTACGTAACCGAGTTCTTCGGAACGAAGGATCATCTACATACACTCTAATGTACGGTCAGAGGTTTTGGTCTCTCTACTTTCAGTTTTCAAGCCCACAGGCCAACCCGCACTAACCTTTGTCCTGGCTGCTGCTTCTCCTTGTGGAGCTGAGAACAGAGGGGGAAATTCTCTCTCCCAGATTCGGGATCAGCTTATCCTGTGCTCCATGGGATGGATAGGTCATTCAGATTCCCCGTGGACACATTCTCCATCTTAATTAAAGCAATTTGCTAGATAGATAATAAATGAGGTTGTTTCTTCAAAATGTTTCTAAAGAAATAATTTCAAAAGTTTGAAGCAAATGTTTTTACATGGCCTTATGCCTGAAGCTTTAGTATAGATGCTATCTTTACCCTTCGGTTTGCTATATTCTTATTTATCTCTTTGTCCTGACCTCAAATAAAACACCAGCCCCATGAAGGCAGAGCCCTTTCAAGGGTTGACCCGACCAAGGCAAGTGGCCTGTCTTCTAATGAATGCATAAAGCCCAAGTCAGCAGTTGTACCCCAAGAAATTATCACAAATATGTTGTGTCTGAATTACATTTGGTCTTTACAACAATGTTTAAAACTGGAATTCTCCTTTCTTTCTAAGAGAGATAGCTGATTTCAGAGAAGTAATGTGTCTTAAGTAGTGAAATAGGCTGATATTTAAGTCTAGCGATATTTTACTCCACTGAACCTGGTCAACCATGGCAGATGATTCACACTATCAAATCCTGGTACATATTTGAAGATTATGATTTTATATATTGTCTTTTTTTTTTTTTTTGAGACAGGGTCTCGCTTTGTAGTTCGGGCTGGCTCTGAGCTCACTATGTAGCCCAGGCAAGCCTCGAACTCAGCAATCCTCCTGCCTCTGCCTCCCGAGTGCTGGGATTACAGGCATGAGCCACCACACCCGGCAATATATTGTCTTTTTTTTTAACAGAGACTGGACGTAATGTTTTCTTTAGGGGAATAAAGGCATGTTTACTTTTGTAGGATAAAGATGATAGGGAATAGAGAGAAAAATCAATCAATGGGTATATGTGGTAGATATGAACATAAAATATAAAAACAAGAAATATTGTAAGAAAGGATGAGTCACAGAGCACAAATGATGTGATCTTGGGCAATTTACAAGCAGAAGAATATGTAATTTCTTGACATTTTAGCTGCTTTTTCTTGATTTATAGATCTGTCTATAAAAGGAGATACTAGGAATACACTCTTAGGGTTTCTTTTTTTTTAGTACTGGGGTCAAACTCTTGCCCTTATGCATCCAAGATTAGCATGGTACCACTTGAGCTCAATCCCTGGCCCAGTGTTTTTGTCATAGACAAGAATGAGTTGTAGAAGAAAAGTATAAAATATCAGAATGTATGATACATTTTGTGAAATAGGAAACATTCAAAGGGAGTGTGGTAGGGGAAAGTAATGAGGGGAAAGAATAAATATGGTTTGGAAAGAAAAAGAAAGAACGTGTATATAGGGGTGGGGGTTGTGGGGTGGGTAAGGATATGGGTAAAAAATGAGAATTAACTCATATCATATACTGGTACAAATTCCCCAATGTTGAGTGTGATTGTGAGTTATGTATAAAATGTACCAAATAAGAATTCAATTTAAAAAACAGAAAATATCAGAACACATTTCTAGTGAAATTCTTTCAGGAAAACAAATTGAAGAGACCAAGTTTCCCATTCAGGCTTACGGTCACTGTTGGAATTGTTCAGCTGTCCATGCGTCTCTCACCTGAAGGCAGGTGCTTGGTCAAGTGAGCAGTCTCAGGTCTGTGGAACATTTCTTATGTGATCTTTTATACACCCCCTTTCTGGTTCCTCAGCTGTTACACTTGAAAAACAAGCAATCAGAAAGACATTTGTCCACAAATTGCACTGTAGAAACTAGATATGTCTCTATTGAGGACCCAAGATTAAAAACAACAACAACAACATCGAAAGCACAATGTTTATAAACTAAGCAACATGATGATGCCAAAGTAGGAACTTGAGTGGAAAGAATACATCAGCTTCCCCTGGTAACTGTACAGTGTACAGCCAACATGCAGATGGTGCATTTTATTTTTATTTACTTTCAGGAAGTAGGGTGTCATACTTGTTCAAAGTTATTAAGAAATGTTGGTATGTCTGATGAAAAGTACTTTGTAGCCATTCGTCTGGAACATTTATGTTCTGTGGCATTTTAGTTCAACAACTCTTTAATCTTTTGATTTGGGTTCTTGTGGGTGGTGGAAAAAATTTGAGTTCAAACAGGATATTAATTGTGGTGGACCTTAGGGAAGGATGCAGTGTGATGGTTGAGAACATTTCCATTTTTCTTTGTCTCCTCCAGATAAAAACCTCAAGGTATCAGCCTTATCATGCATGCAGTGGGTCAGAAGAATGTGATGTTCCACAGTTTGAAGACTTAAAAGTGTTTGTTTGCTTGTATGCTTGTTTGTTTCTACCACTTACCCCTTTTCAGACCCAAACTTAATGGTAAATATCAGAGAAGAGTCAGTGTCTAAAAATGATGCATGTAACTCATATAGACTATTCTCCTGTTTTCAGAGCAGATGCCCCTAATGGCAGCCTGGCTTCCCTGGCTACAAACTGCAGGTCTTCAGAAAACCTCCTTTATTGTCTCCTCTCAGTGATAGATATTCCATCCCTCCTGCCCACCTCAGCTGTCCATTGCCCAATCTCAGAACCCATTTCCATTCTGCATTCTTTCTTTTTCTTCATCCCTCATACTTGGGTTCTATTAGTTCCAGTTCTTAAATATATTTTAACTCCAACTCCTCACTTTCATCTATAAGGCAAGTCATCATCATTTGCCCTTAGTTTTAGTACAAAAGTGACCAACTAATCTGCTTATTTGTTACATACTTTTAAAGTATCTTTTTAAAGTAGATATTTGTACTTATGAGATACCTTTAATTCGGAAAGCTTTATTTCACCCGGGAAGTGATGTGTGGGTATGAATAGTTCTCATCTTGTCTTCATGTCTACAGTGTTAGAGACATATCTGTTTTTTTCTGTTTTTGTTTTGTTTTGTTTTTGTGGTACTAGGGATTGAACTTGGGCCCTTGCGCATCCAAGGTAGGTGTGGTACCACTTGAGCTAAATCCCTAGCAATATCTGTATTTTTCAATATCCCTCAGAAAGTTGAAACAATCTGGACTATTCTTCCTCTACATGATGTAGGTATTTTTATTATTTTCATTCCACACACATGCACAGATGGTTAAGGGAAATTTTTCAAAACCTCATAGCTATTAAGTGTTGGAACCAGAATTTCAACATGTTTGCCTTTTAAGAAATTTCTCAGAAAACACTCTTAGTATTTTGTTTCAGAGAGTTCTTTGTTGCAGAGACTGTCCAGTGTACTGTCAGATAGTATCATATTTGAGTTCTACTCCGTAGGAGTCTGAAGCAGCCATTTCCCTAAATTGTGCCAACCAAACACTTCAATATCCTAGGGGTAAATATTGTCCCAGTGTGACCCATGCCTTGCCAGGAATTATCCCATTCTTCTTGAGTTCCATGTTGTCATCTCTGCTGTGTGTACCCAACTGTGGTCCCTTGGAAGGTCCAATCTCCTCATTAAGAATTTCTGTTTGTTTCTAAACACCTTCTCAACAATACAGATATATATATATATATATATATATATATATATATATATATATATATATTCACAATGATTCTTTAATTTTCATTACTTTATCTCATTCTTAAGAGAATATGAAGCTTTCCAATTATAAAAACATGAGCTTAGTAGAGAGATAAACCATCGCTTACCATGGATACTCTTGTTGGTGATGTAGTTATTGATCACCTCTTCTAAGGCAGGTTTTTAATGCAGACATGACCAGACATGGGCTAATTCTTCCATAAGTGCACTGCTGCCAGCACAGCCTGAGCTCTGGGAGGATGGCACCCCAGGACTG
This sequence comes from Thryonomys swinderianus, assembly GCA_004025085.1. Lineage (NCBI taxonomy): Eukaryota > Metazoa > Chordata > Mammalia > Rodentia > Thryonomyidae > Thryonomys > Thryonomys swinderianus. The sequence continues at coordinate 5,738 of PVIC010020611.1, forward strand.
GGCTGTGGGCTTGGTTGTGGTGGTGCACCATGCAGATCTGAGCTTCTTCCCTTGTCTGTCCATGTTTGTCTACAGCATCTTCACTGGTGTCCATCTTTGTCCAGGTGACTGTCTGGAACAATATATAAACTACTTTAAGTCTCATAATTTAGTAAAGAGAGCCAAAATATTAGCTGAGAGCGATGGGGTACACACTAAGAAATTAAAAATAGTCTCTGAGGGCCGGAGGGTTAGCTCAGTGGTTCCGGTGCCTGCCTCGCAAGTGCAAGGACCTGAGTTTGATCCCCGGTTACCACATATAATGCTGGGCGTGGTGGCTCACGCCTGTAATCCCAGCACTCGGGAGGCAGAGACAGGAGGATTGCTGAGTTTGCGGCGGCTTGCCTGGGCACCATAGTGAGCTCAGGGCCAGCCTGAACTACAAAGCAAGACGCTGTCTCCAAAAAGCAAAAAAAAAAAAAAAAAAGTCTCTGAAACACTCAACTAAGATAATTCTGTGTATATTATTACTGTGTAACTGTATAAAATAATAGAATGCTGGTATTTGTTTCTTTTTTCTCTTGACCAAGTCATTTGCAAAATATTTGGTCAAGAAGGTTAAGGGAAATGTTTCTGCTCCTTTGCTAGACCTTGTTTTTTCTGTTTTGACTAAACTCCAAGACCACCACTAATGGGCTCTTGAGACAATTTACACACATCTTTTTCATGGATGATGATCTTAAGCAGAGTGAGAGCCAAAGAAAATTAAACTGAGTACATCCAACCACACAGCCTCATGTTGCTCACAGCGTTCTAACCTGGAAACGGCTGTCTGGCTACTGCCCTGTTCTGAGAGAGCTTCCCGACAGGCCTGGCATAACTGCAGACTCTTCCTCGCTGGTTGGGACCAGTCATTCTGAACCCCTCCGCACGCTGGGGCCTGTGCCAGTCAGTTCTTCCTTTCAAAGTCTGTGAGTTTTCTATTCACCAACCCAATACTCACAGGGGCTTCTCTGTGACCTGAGCATGTTTCTAAGAGCTAAGAAGCCACACATCAACCTGACATGGCCCCTAACCATGAAGAGCCTGATGGATGAAACTGAAAGAGAAAAGTTAAAATCACTTCCCCAGTGCAAGGGTGGAAGTAAGGGTGGAATGCTGTGGGGCCACAGGAAAAAGCCTCCTTCCAGGTGGGAGAAGAAACGTTGGGAAGTTTGGAGAAATCTGATCAGAGTCTACAGAGAAAAATGAAGGAGCAGCAGAAGATCCTGAAGGGAGAGACGAGGATGGAGGAGAACCTCGAGCCATCCTGGGTGAAGGAATGGAGGTAGCTGTGGAGGCAGCACTTGGAAAGGAAGCCAGACCAGGGAGGCAACGGCCTTCAGGGGGCCCAGGGAAAGAAACTTCTCCCTTTGTCTGACCACTTAGAAAAAAGTGGTTCTCGTCCTTGGCTGAAAGTTGGAGTCATCTGAAGAACTTTAAAATATAGCTGATTTCTGTACTGTACTCACCTCCTAAACTTATAATTTCATTGCAGCCCAGTGAAGCATTAATGTCCCAGAAAACAAATCAATTCACATGCCTGGCTGTAAAGTAGCAGAGCTGTGGCAGTACTAGTTACTTTAGCCTTAAGAGCTAGAACCCCCCACAAGGCATTTTGGGTCTTGGAATTTTATGAAATTTGTAGAGACAGAAGTGAAGGTATAAAATAGAATAGTCTGGGAGAATTGAGGCAGGTAGTGAATTCCACCAAAAAGTAACCGAAGATAACCAACCACCCCTACTTGCAGTGACTCTTCTGGGCTTTGAGGATACAGTTGTAACCAAGAAAGTATAAAATCTTTCCTCTCTACGAAGTTACATCTTAGTTACATCTAGTTTGAAAACTGTACTTCCAAATATGTAAATCAATAAATGTAATACACTGTATTAACAGACTTAAGGACAAAAGCCATATGATAATCTCAGTAGATGAAGAAAAAAGCGTCCTACTCATGATTAAGAACCTCCAGAAAATTGGAATCAACAGTCTTTATCTCAACATGATAAAAGCTATTTTTTGAAAACTCAACAGCCAGCATCATCCTAAATGGTCAAAAACTGAAACCTTTCACACTAAAATTAGGAACAAGACAGGAATGTCCGCTATCACCACTCCTATTCAATACAGTTCTGGAAACATTAACCACAGTAATTAGACAAGAAAAAAAAATAAAATGAATAAAGATAGAAAAGCAAGAAGTTAAGCTGTTACTATTGGCGGATTACATGATATTCTGTATAGAAGATCCAAATTTCATGCAAAAGACTGCTAGACTTAATTGACAGCTTCAGTACAGTAGTGGCAGATAGAGGTCAACACTCAAAAATCAGTAACTTTTCCATACACAAATAATAGGTTGACTAAGAGACAAATAGGGGAAATAATTATTTTCACAATGGCACCCAAAAACTGAAATATCTAGGAATCAATCTAACAAAGGTGGTGAAAATCTCTTCTCTGAAAAACTACAGCACTCTGAAAAAGGAGATCAAAAGGATATCAGAAAATGGAATAACATCCCTTGTTCTTGGGTAGAAAGAACCAATACTGTTAGAATGGCCATACTCCTAAAATTGCTACATAGATTTATTTCAATCCCAATTGCAGTATATTTCACAGAACTAGAGAAAATAACCCCAAAATTCATTTGGAACCAGAAGAGACCAAGAATAGCAAAAGCAATTCTAGGCAGCAGAGACATGACAAGGAGATATCAGAGTCCCCAACTTGGAAGTATCTCACAAGGCCTCTGTTTTAAAAACAGCATGGTACTGCCAAAGAAATTGACCCAAAGACCAGTGGAATAGATTAGATGATGCAGAAACAACTCCAGACAGCGAAACAACTTTAATGGAGAAAAAATAGCTTTTTTAAATAAGAGGTTACTAGAAAAATTGGATTTTGACCTGTCAAAGATTTAAACTAGACCTACATCTTTCACCATGCAGTAAATTGAAATAGAAGTGGATTAAAGATCTAAATCTTAAAACAGAAACACTAAACCTGCTGGAAGATGGGTTAGGTAGAACTTGTGGAGACACTGGTGTAGGGAAACACTTTATGAACAACTCAGCAGCCTGGGAACTAGTGGGAAGCATCAGCAACTGGGATCTTATCTTATTAAAAAGCTTCTATACAACGAGAGAAGCTACCAACAGAGCAAAAGACAACCTATAATGTGGAAAAAATTTTGCCAGGTGCTTCTCAGACAGAAGTCTACTCTCTAGAATATATAAAGAACTAAAAAAAAAATCGGACCTCCCAAGTTTAAAGACCCAATTCAAAAGTGGGCATGTGAAATAAATATTTTTCAGATAAAGAAGTAAAAGCAGCAAAGAAACATATGAAAAATTTTACAGTAAGACTGGTCATTTGAGAGACCAGTGTTATTGTAAAAGAAACCAACACTGAGATTCTTAGTCCAGAAAGAATGGCTGCTATCAAGAAATCAGCCAACAACAAATGCTGGCGGGGCTGTGGGGAGAAAGGAACCCTTCTCTCTTCTTGACAGCATGTAGACTGGTACAACTATTGTGAAAATCAGTGCGGAGCTTGCCAAAAAAATCTAGGATTAAAGGTCCATTTGACTCTGCTACCCTCCCCCACTGGGAATACTCTCCACAGAATTAAGAGCATTTCCCACGGTTGAGACAGAAGTGTAGACGCCCAGAGTCAAAGCAGGAAATGTCTGGAGATGTTTCAGTCCATGGGTGGCTCGCTCCAGGGTGGGGTGGCACGGCAGAGGGCATCGCAGAGCAGCCAGGCAGAGGGCAGCAACCACAAGAAGCAACGGCACCTCCTTTTGCCCCTTTATTTTCTTTATTTTATCTAAGCTACCCACCCAGAACTGTGCCAACCAATCGGCGGACTGATTGAGCAATCACACGCTCCGGTTCAGCACTGCACGCTGGGTCCAGCCTCTTCCGGAAAAGGTCCACCCACTTCTGCCCCGTGAGGCTCTCAGGGTCATCTAGGCACCGCGCAGCAGTTTAGGTGAGGTGACAGGTGGGACGACCTGGAAAAATCTCTTCCAGAGGATGAAGGACATTGTAAACATAAAAGGACGAGTCTTTAGAGAGTGCCTGTGCAGGGCAAGGAGGGAGGCAGCTACGCTGTGGGGGCGCCGAGATGCAGAGAACGGGAGAGCTTTGGGAGGAGGCGTCTCCCGGGTGTAGATTCTACGGGCTTTGCTAACACGGGACCGTGCGCTGCCACACGCACTGAGAAAGGATCTGGAGAGAGAGGGGATGTGAGATGCTCACGTTAGGAAAAGCACCCCCCCCCCGTCAGTCGTTAGTGTCATTAGTGAATGACACTCCAGTCCATTTTCCACTAGCATATTATTATGAATATTGACAAAAAGTTGAAAATTGATGTAAAAGAACAATTTTAAGAACAGCTAAATTTTGTCAGTCAACAAACATACTGCACTTGGCTTGGCCAGTGTTAATGCTTGACCTTTCGACAAATTAATTAAAATTGTGTAAGACTGATAAATGGTACTAAGTAACACTACTCAGAATCAGACCTGAGCATATAACGGTCTTGTTGGGCATAACAAAATAATGGGGAATGGACTTTTCAAAAACAGAGTGAGAATGGTGAGCCTTTTATAGTTAAGGTTATCTTAAACTCATGTCATATTAAACGTGTTCTGGAGGACTCGAACACTGAAGACTTCATGGTAAAGTTAGTTTTTAAAACTTGAGAGTGTATATTTGTATGAGCAGGAAGGTGTATGTAGGGTTTGTGTGAACATATGAACATTTTATTGTTGGGGAGAATCCTTAGATAAGTCACAACGTCTTTTCAGTTTCAGCAGAGAAATAATGGCGTGGCCCTCTGCCGCACAAAAGCGCTGGGTTTCCACAAAGAGACAGCTGCGTACCTGAGGGGAAGCAGGGAGGTGTCCTCACCAACATTCAAGCAATGGGGCTTTACACTTCAGGTGACAGTGCACAAGCCCAAAGTTACGACTCTTAGCCGACTTGCTAAATCATTGTAGGAAGTGAAATTTTCTCGCAGTTCTCTTGCAGGGTCCTACTTTTCCGTTAAAGGAATTTTTCGGAGTTTGTTTTTTCTTATTAGATGCTGTTAAAATGATTTTGAGAGAAGACGAGGAAGCCTACGTGAGTCTCATTGCAACATTTTTAAGTAGAAGTTCGCTGAACTGAGTCTTGGCGTGTTCAGTGGCCACACAGAGGAAGTCGTGCTTTAAGTGGGACAGGACAGTTGTGAATTATCCACTTGGGAACAGGAAGGAAGTGACGGGAAACGGACTGGTCCATTGCCTGATGGCCTCAGAGAACTAAATAGCAAGATTCCCGGCTTTCCCAGCACATGTTTTGTTTTGGGGAAGTCAGAGTCGTTTTGAAAAGCACCAAATTATGTTCCATACAAAACAGGTACCAAGTACTGGAGGAGAAACCGAAGTGGACCAGTGCTTCTCCCACTCTCAGCAGTGATCCGGCAGGAAAGCCAGATGTGGAAAACGTTGCTGGGTAGCATTAGTAAAGCAGGACTTGGAAGATCATTATGAATATATTATTAAAATAATGAATCTGTTTCACAGCGAGTAATGAGGGGTAAAGAAAAAAATGTGATGATAATTTAAGAAAAGGGGAACAAAGCATGTATTTAGGGGTTGGGGGGACGTGGGGTGGGTAAGGGAATGGGAAACAATTAGCATTAAATCTTGTCATATACTGGTACAAATTCCCAGTACTGAGTGTGATCATGATGTGTATATACAATGTAGCAGAAACAATAATAATAAACTAAAAAAATAAAAATGAATCTGGCGGGGTGTGGGACTGAAGTTCTGTAATTTAGTCATCTAGGAGGCTGAGCCAGGAGGATTGCAAGTTTGAGGGCACGCTGGGCAGCTCCGCAAGACTCGGTCTCAAAATTTGAAAAAGTAAACCTGAAAGGGGTGGAGATGTAGCTTAGCAGTTGAGTCTTCCTGGGTTCAGTCATAAGGTGGGTGGTATTGAGATAATCAGAAGCCCACTGTTTTCCTTTGCAGCACTGAGCAAACCTTCCCTCTGCACACGGAGCTGTGTTCTCGGCCCTCCTTTCTCGACTTGAGAAAGGCTCTGGCTACGTCACTCAGTGGCCCAGATAGGACTCAGACTTGTGATCTTCCTGCCTCAGCCTCTCAGACTGCTCAGGCTACAGTTGAGGCGATTATGCTCACCGTGGAAGCTCTTCTGAAACCAAAAGTGGATTCCAAATTAAACGACAGCTGTGATGAATGTGATAGCATTGCTCGTGCCAGGTGTTTAGGACATGAATAGAACCTGTAACACTTTTCTGTGTTATAAAATGTCAAAAGTCAGTTTCTTGAAAAGTTAAAAAAAAATGTCTGTTTCCTCCTGACAAGACAGAATTCTTGCCCAAGAAAGCACTTTACTTAAATTCTGTAAGGAGGAGGATACTAAGAAACCCATGTCTAGTTCCAGTAATTTTTCATTTTGGAAATATCACCCTGTAAGGCACAAAGATTTCACTTGATTGAAAACAGACTTATAAATTTAAAGGGCCCAAATGATAAATTCATAAAAAGCCTCCATCATCCCACTCAAACCACCAAAGCTCAAACAAAAATATCATGTCTGTGTTTCAGACATGTTACTCAGCAGTCGGCGGCTCACCCCCTTCCACCAGACCAAGGGGACGATCTGTTCCCAACAGCCCGAGGAGTCTTTTTGTCATTTTGCAAACTTGCAAAAAAAGAATACCAAGTGTTCTGCTTTGTGAGAAGAGAGATTGTGGTGACAATTTTCACACATCTTCCTCTCCTTGCATAAATTTTCAATGTTGCACTCTTCCAAAATGGGAGGGAATTTGAGTTGAAAATTGCTAATCTACCCTTGCTTGATAATTGAAGCCAGAGTATCCACCTTCATCCTGCTTTTATTTAGAGTACGCCCAGTAAGTCTATGTGACACTGTTTCAAAGCACAACATCTGAAGTAATTTCTTAACTCCGCATCCTTGACTGTTAATATTTTGAGATAAAATCCTATACCTTATGCTTGTTTTGGTTCTTCTCTGCTGTGACTTGTAGCTAGACGTCACTTCAAGACCTCACATACTCATAGAACTTTGGGGAGCAACTGGATTGTGGGTGTTCAGTACTGAATTAGTCCACTGATTGGTTATAGTTCTGTGTGTGGGTGACAGACTTGCTGTTAGAAGACACATCTTGGCAGTGGGTGACACCATCCAATAGGCTTGCAGCCTGGGTGGAATAAAAAGGGAAAGAAGGAAGTCTTGCTTCCTGCCAACCCTGTCATGGACTGTTTCTCTTCTGCCGGGGCTCCATCAGGCTGCCCTGCCTTGGAATCATCATATTCTGGATCAAAACCTCTAAAAACTGCCAGCTAAAATAAACCTTCTCTCTTCTTTAACTTGTGAATGTGAGATGTTTTGTCCCAGTAATAAGGGAAATAACGGAATGATCATCTCTCTGCTGGGCCAGGTTTTGGTTTTCCAATGAGATGTTTAACAAAGCCACATGGTTTACAAACAGTGACTTCCATTTACACATCATTGTTCGAAGCAGCAGGAAAGGTCTCTGGATCGGATAGTCTGATCCTCTTTAAATTAACCTCGTAACCCAGGTAGCCGATGAAGTGACTCACCATCTTTCCAAGACCAGTTTGTTTAGCTGAGGAAGAGAGTCTAGTTTCCTTGTCCCATCTTCGGTTTCTTCCTTACCTATCTGGATCCTCTTCTTGGTGAAGGACAAACCTATCTCTTTAACCGACACACACCAGTTAGTTCGCAATTCCCTTATGTTTTCTTTCAATTTCTTTGAATTTTTAAACACACATTTCTGTTAAAAAAAAAGGCAATTAATCATATTCTGTCTTTGGTATTTTTTTCTCTTATTGTTTTAATATTATGTAATAACTTCTTAAATGTTCAATTCTTAGCTTGCCCCTGAAGGTAGGAACCATGGCTTTCTGTTTGTTGATTCTTTGCAATGTTGCAAATCGCTTGGTATGTAGTAAGTATCCGGAAGTAAGTTTTGCTTGATAGTGGAGTCCTCTTTCCTAGTAAACAGGTTTTGGAACATTGAGATGAAGACAGAGGCGGAAAGTGAATCCTGGAGGAATTCAGTGGCATTCCACAGCTCTCTGACTCATAAGGGACAGAGGTGGGCCACGTTCTCTCTGTCTCTCTCTCTCTCTCTCTCTCTCTCTCTCGCACACACTATCTCTCTCTCTTCCTCTCCTTTCACTCACACCCCATGTTTCCTTTATTACTTCCTTTTGCCTCTGCAGTAAATTCACCCCCTTCAAGGGGACTGCTTGTTTTCTGGGCCCATCCTTTACATGCTCTGCTTTCTTAAGTAAATAGAAGGGAATGTTCTGATTCCAGCCCTTGCCACCAGGCATCTCACCCGAACAACACTCATTGCTGTGGTTTATATATAAACGTGCTCCCCCCAGAGCCTCATTCGCTCACAGGTGGGGTTTCTGGGAGTGACTGATCCAAGACTCCGGGACACCGGCTCTGTCTACCGTTGCTTAACAGATTTCTGGTGCGGGTGATGGACTTCCTAAAGATGGAAGAACAACCGTGGATGTGGTGGCACCAACCGGTGGGCTTGTATCCTGGATGGAAAGAAAAGGGAACAAAGAAGGAAGGCTGTGGTGACTCTGCCCATCGGACCATGGTCCCTTTCTCCTATGCCACGCCCCTCTACCATGCCACCCTGCTTTGGAGCCAGCTGACTGTGGACTGAAACTTCTACAAACTGGGAAGTGTACTGTTCCTCCATAAACTGGTGCGTGTCAGATATTTTGTCCCAGCAACGAAAGAAACCAAGACACCCATTGTTAACTTAAAGGAGGCTGCTTAGTGCCAGACCCCGAGTGCCCTCGGTGATGTGAAAGCTGAGAGGCCCCAGGGCTCAGCCGGAGCTCTGCAGGGTCTCAGGGAGCTGACCGGCAGGACGCTCACCCTCTTCCTCAGCAACCTCACCCCACGTCCTCCGATAACCAGGACAGGCAAGAAGTGACGAGAGTCAGTCCCGGGGAATCCACAGCCAGAGGACCAGATGGAAAGGTTTGGGGATTAGAACTGAGACACATGCACTCAGTTGATTCCCAGTGAGGCATTTTCCCCCCGCAGTGCAGAGGAAATGGCCCACAGTGACTCACTTCCGAGAGAGCGAGCGAACCCTGAGTCAAACCAGTCTCATGGCCATTGCTTTCTGGAAGTGGCAGCTGTCACCTCGCATCACAGATTAGCCAAGGGGCGCACAGTGAGCGTTACATGTTCTGATGCTGCTGTTCCGGATGGACGGAAGAGAGCATACCTTAAGTCAACAGTGCAAAGTTCCCTGGTCGTCACAACTGATCACCTACTGTGAATTAGCTGCTTTCCCTATTTATTTCATAGCCTATGAAATAGACATTAGAACATCATCCTCAAGAAACAGCATTTATTGACATACAGAAACTGCACAGATGGTTAAACACAAGGACAGGCAAGAGCGAGACCTGAACTCAGGTCTTTTTCTGTGGAACAAAGCTCAGGTCTTTCCGGGAGAATGAGGGCAAGGTGAAAGCCATGGAGACGGGCCGAAGGGTGTGCCAGTTCTTGCTCCCTTTGATCTTAATCACATAGGTCTCCTGTCAAAGACCTTGGCACATTTTTCATCGTAGAACTAAACAAATATACTTAGCCTAACAGACTGAGAAGCTGGGGAGAAGCCACAGGAAGCAGAAGCAGCAGCTGCTCCAACTATGCCCCCGTGGCAGCCAGTGAGCCAGCAGATGAGCGATGTTGGCAGAACGGCATTGGCATCCTCCAAAGTAGGCGCAGGAATCTCTGCTGCAGTCAGTGCTGACCTGAGAAGCGCTCTAGGGATGGAATTCTGGGACCCGCAGTTCAGCCGAATGAACCTGACACGTCAAGCCAGCAGATGCACTTGTGCTGAGCTGGCTCGAGTCTGGTCCTACATGTCTGACCTGAGCACACTGGAGCCTGATCAGCTCGGTGTCCCAGTAGCTCTTCCCCAGTACTGAGACGGGTTCCGAATCCTTTGACTTTGTGTTCCCACATGACTCTTTTGTTCCTGTCTACTGCTGACAACATCGCGCTTAAAATATCCTATTGCTCCTCTGGTGCTAATCTAGCTCCTTCTACCAAGTCCCCCTTTGCTCTCGGATAGCGGCTATTGGAGGCTATTACTACTGCTATTGTTATTGTTGTTTTTATTGTTAGAGGGCAGCAGTTCCTGAGAGATACTTCTGACCATCTCTGTGTAGCGCCTGTTGCTTTCTCTTTCCCGGTCCATCAAGGAGAAAGAAGCCTACACAGAACAGAATGCAGTGTCACTCTGGGGTCCAATGTATACAAATCCCATGTGTACCTCACAGGGGCCTGAGTTTACGATATGGCTTCTATCAACAGACCCTTGGATCTCGGTAAGGGGATTTGAAAAGTCAAATACACTGGGCCCTGACTATAAAAGTAAAATTACAAGGCTCAGGAACCTTTCCAGAGACAAGCTTATTTCAAACACTGCTGTCTCATAGGTGTTATTCTTAGCAGAACACAGACTCACATCGGCTGCTTTTCAACATCCAGCCGGGAGGAGAGTCTCACAGTAGCCTCATCAGGCCACTGAGGAGTGCATCATGACACAGCCCTGGGTTGGCCTCGCGACTTTGACAACCCCTGAGCCCACCTCTTCCTTTCAGTAAAAACTTCCCAGGCATTTTTTGTAGATTTGATTCTTCCACCAGCGCTTATGCTGAACCAGGTACTGTGTGGACTCCCCAAAATACAAAACTGGACAGAACGAAGTCTCTACTCTCAGGGCTCACAAATGCCCGAGACGGTAACCCGCCGCATTCGACAGTGTGTTACAGATGCTGAACTGGAAGTCTGGATAAGAAAGCGATGGACACGCTGCCGAGAGAAAGGCTGATTCTCTGGAGAGGACGGTGCAGGGAAGACTCCACTGAAGAAGTGAACCGTAGACCACATCCGGGGGCTGGATAACAGTACTGGTCAGACACACCCCATCAGGCGTCCAGGAGTGACGCGTGCGCATTGACACTCCTCCCCTTCCCTCGTCGTCGTCTTGTTCTGTGCTTCAGTCTGGATTCCTCCCACCAACCCCGAGTAACACAAGGGAGAGAGTTCCGTTGTTTACTCACCTTTGGCAAATGAGAAAATGAAACAGATTTTCCTGCCATGAGATATTCACACCAGAACCTTCTCGTGTGGGCTCTGCCTCTATTCTTGCCCTACCTTATTATGCATATCTAATTTATGCATAACTGCTGACATCATTGTGCTTCTGAGCAGTATCTTCTGCACACAAGCAGTGAGATTTCCATTCCGGGTTACAGATGTGAAAACGAGGGCAGGTTCAGCGGGGTTATCTTTACAGCAGAGTTGCTGATGGTAGGTACGGAGTTTGCACATACTTCCACCTGAGCCCAGTCGGGGTATCTCCATTAACTGTGCTGTACCAGCGCTCAGCAGGTCTGGGGCGGGAGAAAACGTCATCAGGGGCCCCAGACTTTCACATCTGCAAACGGCTCCGCAGCTCCTCTCAGGAAACTGGTGCGTCCTCCGCAGACCTATCACAGGACCGTTTGCTACCATGGAGTCTCCAGCAGGGTACTTTCACTCCCAATTAATTAATTACTTAATTTGTAAGTTAATACACAAAAGATGAAAATTGTCCAATGAAAAGTATATCATATGACATTTTGATACTTGTGTTGCACTTCAATGTTTAAGTCAGTGTAAACCTCTCTAGCTCCTCAGGCATTATCATTTCTTTATGGTGACAGCTTTCAAAATCCTTGCTTTTTGCAGTGTATAATGCGAAGCTGTTTTCTGTGGTCATCCAACTTTACTATGACTGACAGTGTTTTTGATGCAGGACAGTACATTACAACTTACTGCTACGATTTAACTTTAATTATCGATCAACCTTTTCCAATCATGCCATTGTCTTGGCTCTTCCCAGCCTCTGGTAACCACGACCACACCTTCAACTTCTATGCAATCAGCAGTTTTAGATCTCGCATTCAAAAGGAATAACACGCTCGCTCTGTGTGTATCTGCGCCTGTCTTATTTCACTTCATGTCATGACCCCCAGTTCTGACAGACGCTTCTCAGGGCTCGGCAGCTTTTCAGTCTATATGTAGCGTATTTTCTTCATCTGTTCATCAGTCGGTGACCATTTAGCTTGCTTCCCTAGCTTGGCTGTTGTGAGTCGTGCTGCAGTGTGCCTGGAAGTGCAGATTTCTCTTCAACAGACTGGCTTCGTTTCCTTCGGATGCACACTCACAAGTGGGACTGTGGGGTCACTCGGCTCTGTTGTTAATGACCTGAGGCGCCTTCACACTAGCGTGTGGAAGGACGGTGCTAATGTGCACTCTCAACCACAGTGTGCAGGGCTTCCCTTTTCTCCACGTTTTTGCCAGTGTGCTGCATCTTCAGGCTTTTTGAAACTAGCCATTCTCAACTGGGAAGAGATTGTATCTCCTTGAGGTTTTGATTTTCATTTCTCTGGTGATTATTAAGTTGAGCATTTTTCTTTGTACTTGTTGGCCACTCATAGTCTCTTTCTGAGAAATGTCTATTTATGCCTCTTGCCATTTTTAATAGGGTTTTATTTTTACATGTTTTCATGTTATCATCTGTCCTGATATCAACCCCTTGTCACAGGAACGGTTTTCAAATGCCTTCTCCCGTTCTGCTGGCCGTCCCTCCGCCTTCTGATTCCTTCCTGTGCTGTGCAGAAGCTCTTTATTCTGACATGGTCTCAGCTGTCTCGTCCTGCTTCTCTCTTCCTCCGCGGGCTTCTCGGAGCCGCACCTCGCCCAGCCTGGCGGTCCTGCCACTGCAGTAACAGCTCCGGGTCCATTTTCTCACCTCCCGAGTGGACCTGATGATGCGGATGGTCTGGAGAGGACGACACTGACGGTGACTGAGGGCAGCGTGCGGGCTCAAGAGGGACACACACATCTACAGCCTTCATCACCGAGGCTCAGAGAGCCTCTCCCCTGATTAGCTGTTACGTGGTGTCACCAAGTCAACACTAGCACAGATCTTGAGCCCCTGGGCGGGGGGGCTAAGTTGCTTCGGCTTCCTCTAGCTTGAGCCTTCCAGAGCCTTCGAGTAAACATTCACCACTGCACCGGCATTCAGCTCTCCTTCCTTCGTCCTTCTCCCCGGAGACGCCTGCTGCAGTCCCCTTCTCTCCTCTTCCCGAGTTGTCTCTGCCCCCACTGCAGTGACTCTGCAAGACACCGTGACTTCCAGTCGTGCTGCCCAGCTCAGGAACCTTCAGGGGCTCCCTGCGGTCTGGGCAGCAGGACGGTTCTTCAGCGCCTCTCCTGTCAACACCTCTAAGCACAGAAAACCCCGCTTGCTCTCTGCGGTTGCTCCTTCTGCTCCGCTCTCCGCCGCGCCGGCCGCAGCTTCCACACTCCAGCCGCGCGGGGCGCCGGCCTTTCCCCGCTTCGCTCCTTCCGACCCTGCGTTCGCACAGCCCCGGCCTGGGGCGCAGCACTTCCCACGGCCTCCTGCCTGTCTTGTGAAGTCACCTGCTCTGCTTTGGAAGAGAGTGGGTGGGAGGCCGATGCCCGAAAAGCAGTGAAATCTAGCTGCATACAGTAATGTTTCGTAGATGCTCCCTGAGTAGGCTTTAGGGTGTAAAAGGGGCTCTGAAGTGCGGGGGGCGTGGCCCCTGGCTGCGTCCTGCTCGCTGGGAACTATCACCTCCCTGCATTTTCCACCGAGTTTTCCGCCGTCCTCTCGCCACTGGCATGGCCCTCCTGACTGTTTGCCTCCTTGAAACCTTTTCATCCGGCAAGCCCAGCCCTGCAGTATGGAAGGCGCCGCATCCTGCAGCAGGATGCTGGGGGCGGGTACCGTGTCTCTTGTAGCAGAGACAAAGACTAAATTGTTTGCTGCCTCTCTTCAGAAAAGGACACGCGATGAGCCAGTGTGCTTCGCAGATGGGCATCTGGACAAACGAAGATGGGTATAATCATCTTTTGTTTGAAAATTAAAATAGGGGACGTGGGGCAAAAGGTGGGGTGAGCCCTCCTCCCTTGTTTTCTGAGTCTGGACCCTGCGCCCCATGCCCACCCCTTTTGCTTCCTGGAGAAAGTCTGCACTCTGGGGTTAGCCAATCTGGTTGGCAGGTAATCGGCTGCCCATCCACCAGCTGCTGCCTTGCCCAAAGGCATATTACCATTGCCATAGCAACGCTCGGGCAGGCAAAGGGCACGCAGGTCTGGCTAAGAGCCAAGGTAATCCAATGGCATTGGGCTTTGTTAATAGAAAGAAAAGAAATAGGCCAGAGCTGCTTGCCTGTGCCATTGCCAGTAAAGGCTGGGCAGGAGCAGAGTGCAGGGCTAATTAACTGGCTGGACCAGCTGCTGGCTGCTGCATGCCAAATCCGACAAGTAGCCTGAAGTTTCTCTTTGCCTAACCCTTGTCATCTTCCAGGGAGGCTGGGCCCTGGGGGAATATGAGTCTCTTCTCGATGATGTCATTTGAGTACTTGTAGAATTTCCTCTTTGTGGGAAAGTTCTCTGGCAGAGTATAAAGAGATTTGACTTCCCTCTGAAGACCCTTTGGCTTTTTGAATCTTAAAGAGTGTTTTTTAGATAAGAAACAAATCTGGAGTTACAGCAAGAAGCTGAATGGTGAGAAGATGAGTTATCCATATATTACATCATGCATTATGGGGGCAGAGTCTACGAAGGGAGGCATCTGAAATTTATAAAAATCCCACATCAGGTGAAACAGAGCCGAGACCTTCTCTGGTTAGCACAACTGAATTACCTTGAGAAGACGGTGTAGTCGAGGACATACTGCTAACATCTGAGCTCTGGATATGTGACAGACAGCATACAGACAAACTCCCCACAAGGTGAGCTTTGTGACCACAGCTGTGCAGAGAATTATGCTGCAAGGTCGAGGAGCTGGCAGAATCGCTCCTCTGAAGCTCTAAGCCAAGGTCACACAGAGGCCTAGACACTTCCAGTGCCCACTTCAAGGGGTCACAATTACCCCCAGCCCCTACTGATGCCCCCAAGAAGAGTTTGTTGAAATAGGATGAATAAACTAATGATTTATTTTCGTAGTCACTGCATCCATAGTGAAAGCTTTACAAAGATACACTATGATTGAGCTTTACATAACGTTTTGCTGAAGAATAACAATTTTATACTAAGTCCTACGTGTAAGGCATTTCATGTACATTATCATTATACTGCAAAATAGTCATTCTAACATCCTGTCACAGACAAAGCAGTTATATCTCAGAAAGCACAAGGGTAGTGAGTGAGAAGAGCCACAGAATGGAGCTGGTCACACTGGAAAATCCGGGACACATGGGGGCTACACTGTGCTTGTAACCTTTAAGCTTTAGCGAGCAGGAGGGGCTAGGGTGGAAGGGGGGGCCAGTGTTTATGGGGGAACGAACATGAGAAAGGGCACTGGGAGGAGTATGGTAGCCTGACTCTTTGCTCCAGAAGCCCTAACCACAACCAGGAAGCTTGAATTTCTGATCTTTAAAGCTGGTTTATTTTTTTTTATTTTTTTTTTTTAGATAGAAATAGTACTTCCAGTGGGAAAGGGGTCAGAGAGCATGACCGAGAAGGCGGGTTATTCTAGTCCCTCCGTGGTCTCTGCCTGTGGCTTCAGCTTCCAGCTTCAGCCATGGGCTACTGGAGTGGAGACACGGAAGAGCCACACTGGCCTCTGGAGAACCCCCACTTAGTGCCACTGATCTCATCTCCTCATCTTGTCTGATGCTGTTAGAATGTGTATGAGATAGAAATTAGAGTTCCTCTGGCACATACAATAAACTGAGTGAAGAAGATGGTGAGAAGACATATTTTAAGCATGAACCGGAGCAAGAAGACACAACTTACCTTCATTGTCATTTCCCTGGCTTTCCAGGATATCACACAAGTCTTCATATACTCCAAATTCAGCCATATGGCCTGTTGAAAGAATATGAGTTAACTTGTGTAGCATCAAACAGAACCAAGAAGAAACAGGTCCAAGAAAGGATGCTGAGTGGACCAATAATTTGCTCTTGGTCCCAAGATCAAGAATGGGTTTAGAAATTAAAAATAGCACTGAGTCAGGAACAAGGTAAATTTCAGTCTCTATCAAGAGGAAAAGAACAAAATCATAAATGATGTGCAGTTGATATTAAAAATAGGATCCTTATGGATTGGCACAGTGCAAGAGAGCCTAGTACAAGGCACAGGGCTTGGGCAGCAACCAGGCTACTCTAAAATGGAGAATATGGACAAGCATCAGGCTTTCCATACATACTCTCTTCAAATTAACCTAGCATTTTGGGACAGTAGCTGCAACTATTTTTCTCTGTATTAAAAACAAGAAAATTGAGGCAGATGATTAAGTAGTTTGTCCATGATCTCCTCACTTATAGGCTGAATGTAACACATGTCTATTTTATTATAGCCTCCGTGGGTCAGGAAACAGGACAGGGCTTTTCTGAGTCTTCTGCCTCTTAGTTATTTGTAAGACTGAGATGAAATTGTCTTCTGCGATAGAGTTCAGGTGGACATTTCACTGGAGAAGAATCTGTTTTCAAGTTCAAGTATGTGACATTTGGTAGAACCCATGGTGTGTTGGCCTGAAAACTCCAGTTCCTTGTTGGCTTCTGGCCAGGAGTCACTTTTACTTTCTTGCCACACACCAATCTGCTGCATCAAAACCAGCAAGAGAGTCCACTAGCAAGATGTAACATTTTGTAAGCTACTCACCAGTATCATTGATAGTATTTGCACTTCAGGATTGTTGCTAGAATCAAATCCATTGCATGCTTATAAAATGCCAAACACATTCATATTTCCCAGTGTATTAAAGGGCACTCGACTAAACTGCAGTGGTGGTTACTGTGGATATTGCTGCTGAAACAGAATAGTGAAGCCTACTATTGGGGTTGAGGGAGAAATCTCAAATCCCACAGAACGAGACAGGCACTACACTGACCTGTGCAAAATTATCCCTGGCATTCGAGGTCTTTCTTCTGCTTGGAAGTCCCTCTGAATGCCTGAGCTCTCCCTCTCCTCCCAGTCAACGACCCTGAAGATCTCTTCAAAATAAAATTTCCCTTGGGACTGTGACTCATCAAAGCCTACAGGAGTGAACTACTAATGGGCCACTAGAGGAAAACAAGGCAGAATTTGGAATATTCTGAAACACGCTTTCAAACTAACCCTTTGTTTTTAATTCTTCCTTATCTTTCTCCTCTCCTATTGCCTCACAACGCTGGGGAAAATGAATCTGTATTCCTGTCTGTTTTCTAAGCAGCTTTGAAGCTGTTTCCCTGCAGCATGACTGAGACCTCTGCTCTGTCCTGGCTAAAGTCTGGCTCCTCTTGTAGAAGCTTCTGCCTCTTGTGGAGCTGCTCACTCATGTAGAGCCGAGTGATGTAACACATACATTTGCAATTAATTTTTCTCTTCGCCCCAGGTTTCATCACGCTTCTTTAAAGAGAGTATAAAGAAAAACATCTGCAGGCTGTGATAGTCTTAGCGATCTGGAACTGGTTGGCCAAACTTCCCATTTCTCACTCTGCAGAGCTCTCTCCATGTTGGTTTCTCTGGGCCACACTGAGCATATTTTACCCTCTGTACCCACCTCCACACACATTATAGGATCCAGGCTACTAATCCAGAGAAAATACAATTTTTGATGATGCTCTGTGATTCTAGAGTTAGAAATTAAAGCGTTTGACTCAGAATCCATCTTAGTTTAACTTCTGTGTCTCGCCTAACAGTGGTGAGAGACTCAGGTTCTAAATGATCAGTTGTTCAGTGTGTTGGCTGAACATTTCTAATCACTAGACATTAATTCCCCCAGCTATCAGCAGAAAACTTTAATTGTCCCCTGGAAACATCCTGGGAGTGGAGGCTGAGATCTCTTCTCTCTTTGCATCTGCATTTTCTGTGTGAAATGTAACTTGAGGAACATTGTTTGACTCTGCACTGCAATCTATCCTAAATATGGCAAAGCCAAGCCGTTTCCTGTGAAGTTTCCTTGGAAGCATAAAAAAGGCAGAAATTGTGACTTCTCAGCTAAGTACATTTTTCCCCAGACCTACTTGAGGGAGGATGGGATGGGAACAGTGTGTCAGACAGAATCAAAACGTACCACACAAGTGGAGCCCTCGGCTAATCCAAACAAAATGATGGGGGCGGATGGTCAGAGCGGAGCAATTTTAATGCAGGCATAAAGATAGGCCACACAGTTAGACCAGAATTTAAATAACCTCACTTCACATGTTGCATTTTAGAGCCCTCCCCCCTCCAGGCCTCAAAAAACTTCCAAATGTTTCATTTTTGGGAAGCAGATGCCCTTGGAAATGAAGACCATTCTTCTATTGTCTTCTCCTTTCTCCTCTGCCGAGAGTTAACCGCTTGTTACCCAGGACCGATGTTCCTGCCAGAAGATATTTTTTCTATGAGGAAAGGAAGGATGAGTCACTGTTTTGTCCTCCCCCTCATGGGCACAGCGACGCAGGCTTGGTAAGCAGCAGGCGGAGAGGAGAGCTGAGGCAGAGGATCCCGGGGAACAGACCAAGCAGTGCGTGTATTGTCAGTGACCCCTGGAGGCGCCAACCAGTCAGCCCACCGCACGGGGCTGCCCCACCCCATCCTCCACCCTAGGGACTGAACGCAGAGTAAGATGATGCTGTTTCTGGCCTCAGACAAGTGACCGTCATGAAGATGTGGCCCAAAGAAAGATTTAAATCACTAGGAGGGGTGGATAGCTTGCGGCTGGCAGAATGGGACCGATGAATGCACTTTTTCAAAGGAGAAGGTGAGATTGTCAGTGGACGATAAGTAAGACTATAAAAAGTACTCAGTTCGTTGAGATGTAGAATGTAATGTAAGCAGAAAAAGCTGTTCAGAAGAAAGACATGGGAGAATGGGGTGGGGTGACCCAATTCAGGGAGAAAACTGGGTCTTGAAACATGAGGCTGTTTCACTTTAAAGGACTCTTGATTGATTGAACAGTAGCCTACACAGATTCCTACCTCATGTTTTGTTGTGCTCATTAGATTACCTTGAAGCTTAAAATTTTACATGCGTGTCTTGCCTCTTTTGATATTGCTACAGATATTGTCTTTTTTTAGTTACTTGTAGTACCGTACCCTATACACACAGTTGAAATGAAAGCTACAATATATATTTACTCCTGAAATTTGTTCCAAGTGGTGTTGTGACTACATTTCTACAGCTAGTTTCACTGTTGGTTCTATTTTTGTAAGTGGACGTGGTGAATATGAATAGCACCTGTAAGTAAAATGAATGGTGCATTGAAAACTGTTATCTCAAGAAACTGGAGGAAACAAGAAGAGGGTCCCAAGAGAAGGAAAAAGTGTGGTGCTTTGAGATGGCATGGAAACATGGTTGCTTCTTTCAGATGAGTAATGGTGTGAAATGTGAATAAGGAATCGATGATGTGGGGTGAATGATACTTTGTTGCAAAGGAAAAGCTGTTGATGCAATCTAGCACAGAACATGCACATATTTAGTGAGCTGTCTAATGCCAGGTTAGGTTGACTCAAGGGGATTATGCTTAGACCCAGCACAGCATGGGGAGTAGTCAGACCTCAGACGTTGTGGTGAACCCTGGATAAACTGGTTGCATGGCTCCTCGGCAAAGTACTTGCAGGCCTAGCCATCAGCCTTGTCGCGGGTTTTCTGAGATCTACAGAACTGTTGTGCACACAATCTTGCTCCTTACCAGGATAACCCAGATTCAGTGACCGATTTGGGTGGGAATACAAAGCCTGGCCCACTTCTAAAGAACCCTGAAGTTTCTTTATTTTCTACTGGGTCAGTTACATTTTTGCGACTTAATTTCCTATGTAAAAAAAGCTGAGACTTTTAGGACCCCTTTTTTGCTCCCATTCTATGTCTTTTTCTTCCCATGAACAGGTATAAATCCCAAAGACATGACTTAACATTTCCTATGTGCTTATTCCACTTCAGATTTTGTTTTCCAGAACACCTAATTTACAGCATCATCCCATGCTATAGACTGAAAATTATGTTCCTCCAATTTGTAATCCTAGAATGTATAACTTATAGCTTCAGGGTGATGATATTTGGAGGCAAGGGCCTTGAGAGTTAATAAGGTCACGACACTGGAGCCCTCCCACATGGGATTAGTGAGGTTATGAAAGGTGCTCTCTAGAGAGTGACCCATGACAAGGTGAGCCCTCATCACACGCAGAATACGACAACACCGCTACCTGGGGCCTCCTCATTTCAGAACCAGGACAGGTAAGTTTCTGTCATTTATGTTCTATGGCATTTTGCTATAGCATCTTAAACTGGACACACACATCACAGTTTAAGACACTTTTAGTAGTAATTAGAGTTACTTGAATAGGGCTAGGAAATCTAGGATTTCATTCCCTGTACTCTTCGCAGTCTCTGTTTTCCCTCCTTCTTTCCATGTCTTTCCTTTTTTCCTTTTTCCTTCGTTGCCTTTTACTCAGCTAGTTGAGGACTATAGAGATAGGATTAAACAGAAGCCACTATTGTTCTATGACTATTGTTAGAACAAATCATATTATAACAAGAACAATTTTCAGGACCTTGGGCAGCAACATAAATAATTCTCCCCCGACCCCAACATTCCATGCTTTCACTACTCCATGCAGGCTCTAGCATCCTCTTTGTGGGTGAGGTTGAAGCTGCTGATTTGACTCCTGTATCAAGATAGTTGGATTAGACTTCCAAGGTATGCACGTGTGAGCCTGGATGACATTGTATTTATGTTTCTCACAGATTCTCTAGCCCTAGGAACATCACTCAGGTTTATGTATTAACAGCACTGACCAGATGAATGTCTCTGTGGGACAAGCTTTACTGAGTCATTGTAAGCTCTTTATGATCCTCTGTGTGTGTGACTTCCTGACTTGTCTGACTGATGAAGGTAGATGGAGAATAAGCAAATATATAACTCTAAGAAGTCTCCTGGAACAGGACTGGTTTGTAAATTGAGGACTTACTGTATACCTATATTTAATATCTCTCTCTCTCTCTCTCTTTCTCCATATCTATGTTGATGTGTGTGGATACAGATGCCCCTGGGTGTGTCTGAGTGGGTGGTAGAGGTGTGACCTTGGGTATCACGTGTGATTCCAGCCTGCTCCTCTCCAGGAGTATTTCCTCCGCTCCCTTTCCACCATGAAACAAGCAGCTTTGCTTCACCGTGTGCTTCTGCCTTGAGATTTCTGTCGTGGAGCCAGCCAGCCATGGACCAAATGCCCTGAACTGTGAGCCACATTAAAACTCTCTTGCTTGCCAGGCGTGGTGGCTCACGCCTGTCATCCCAGCACTCAGGAGGCAGAGGCAGGAAGATTGCTGAGTTTGAGGCTTGCCTGGGCTCCACAGTGAGCTCACGGCCAGCCTGAACTACACTGTGAGACCCTGTCTCAAAAAAAAAAAAACAAAAAAAAACACAACAACTCTCTTGCTTTAAGCTGGAAGCCTCTGGTGCTGAGTCTTAGCAAACTACGGTGGTGTAAGGAAACTGTCAGTTTACAGTTTTTCCTGTCACTGGGATGAACACTTCAGTCCATGGCTGGTTGGGTGTATGGCACATAGCATGGGAGGCGGGCATGGTGGAGGACACAAAATAATTTTTTTTCTAGAAAATCCTATTACTGAGAAGGCATGCAGCCCAAACTAATATAGAAACTGATTCAGTCCTTCGACAAGTCGTTCTTGGGTGCTTCCTGCGCAGCACAGTGAAAAAACACTAGCGCCGCTGTCCTCATGAAGACTTAATTGTACCAGAGAGAGATGGAAAATAAGTAAGTCAACGAGTCAGATGACTGCAGCACAGCACTGACCTGAAATCAAGCAAGGAGAGAAGGTGGGCCGGGACGGAAGCGAGGACGGATCTGCTTCATGCGGAGCGGCCTCAGGAAGCCTGCTTAGCCGAGCTTGCTGAGAGACCAGAAAGCCGTACGAGGCTAATCCGCCCAGCTGTCTAGAGGAGGCAGCTTGCTAAGCAAAGAAGACACTGCGAGGCACCCGAGGCAGAAACAGTCGAGAGGGGTCGAGGAGCGAGCCTGCGTGATTTAAGGACTGGCATGCTCCGCCCGGTGCCTTTCACTGGCTGCTCCTGTGAGCACGGAGGGACATGAGGCTGGAGAAGAAGCGAGCGGTCTCATCCCCCAACTCCTGTCGCTGCCCAGCTCTCAGGTTCTGTGGATGTCGCAGAGTTTATTCAAACACCACCACTGACTTTTCACCCTCGATGGAATTTGATCGTGGATGTTGAAAAAGCAATACAGGAATCCAAGACATCAGTAGATGAAATAAAAGTCACCTGCATATTCTTTTTATCTTATTTCTCCCTTTTGGAACCTGAATACATGTCCTGAGCCAATCCAACTGTTGTATTCTGGAAGAGAACGTGTATTAGGTTTCACAGGTGCTGGGAGACACGCGGCAGAGAGCGAGTCCTACTCTGAGTCTCTCGCATAACTGACTTACATATTTGTGTCGATACTGGAACAAGATGGACTCACTCTATTCTCCACAGGAGGACAGCATGAATTCAAGGGGTCAAAACTGAAATGCTGCGTTCTGAATGGGCCCCCCACATTATATGCTGAAACGGGATTGACAGTAAATATTACTAAAAGGCAGCGCCTCGCGGAGGCAACACAGTCCCAAGACCCAGCCCTCCTGCACAGTCCTTGTGATTTTATACAAGTGAGGGGGCGCGCTGTTCTTTCTGCTCGCGTCCTGTCTGCCAGCCTGTCTTTTGTCAGCTCCCTGTTGAATTCAGCCACTAGCTTCAGCCCTCACCTGACACTGCACCTGCTGGCTGCCCCTTTGGTGTGCGTTTCCAGACTTCAGAACTCTAAGCAATGCACTTCTTATCTTTCTATATTAACAAGTCTCCAGTATTTTTACCATAGCAGCAGGAGCAATGTAAGTCAGCAAGAGTTACCAGTACTGGAACTTTTCATGTATTCTGAGATGAACCCAATAGGTATTATATTGTAGCTAGAGAGAGCTATGTGTCTCACGATCAGGAAGGATTTATAAGAGAGCAGGGAAAAGACAAGAACAAACCCTGAGATAATGGCTTGCAACCAAAAGTATCAGTACGATGCTGTCATTCTTTTTTTTTAATTGAATTCTTTATTGGTATAATTTATATACATCTCAAAATCACATATAACATTGGGAAATTTGTACCAGTATACGCCACAAGTTAATTCTCATTTTTACCCATATCCCTACCCACTCCCCCCTCCTCCCCCCTTTATACATGCTCTTTTATTTTCTTTCTGTATCATATTTATTCCTTTACTCTGCCATAAAGAATGACAAGATCAATCCATTTAGGTGCAAATGGAGACATCTGGAGGATATACTAATAAGTGAAATCAATAGATCACAGATAGACAATTCCTAGATCTTCTCTTTGGCATGAACACCTGTAGATGCAAATGAGTTCTAGAAAGTAGGACAGCTTTTATAGAGTGGAATATTTCTATAGGAAACTTGGTGTGGGAATGTGAGGAGGGGATGTCG
>PVIC010020612.1:0-10257 GCA_004025085.1 Thryonomys swinderianus
AGGGTGAAATGTATGAAAATCTACATAGATTTTTTTTGTGTGAAAGAGAAAAAATAAGACTACTATTACACAGTAAAAATCAGTGACAGCTGGCTTCTCTTCTATGCTACTTGGGACTTTAGCCCATTTATAACTATTTCTGGCATGAGTCCCAAGATGGCCCATTTTATTTGTTCAGATACTGAGCATTCAGCATCGGTTAGACATAGTAATGGGCAAGAGAAATTTTAAAAATCAAAGAAATCATAATCCCTATATCAACAAAGATCTGTACCATACTAAGTGTACCTGGCCCAAAATTTTTAATTAAAAAAAGAGTAAAGACAGAAAAATGAAACTGATCAAAGAAAAAGACAAGGAGGAAGAAGGAGAAATCACAAGGCTACACTGCAAACACACATTTCACAGAAACCCAGAACAGGAGGGCAGGGGTGGAAGCAGCATGGCACAGCCTGGCAGGAGGTGGGCCTCTGAATGGAGTCTCAAGTGGAGGCCAGGAAGGTCAGAGGCAGGAAGAGCAGTTAGAGAACTTCCGTCCCCAGGCTCGACACTTTCCCTGTGACAGTTTCCTCCTCTGCCTCTCACACAGTCACCAAGTTGTGACATTTCCAGCTTTACAATCTTGCACCTACCCTTCCTCGCTAGTCCCTCTCTGGCTGAAGACTTTAATCTACCCCGTGCCCTCTAGAAGTGCCCTTTCCCTGTGCTCTGCTGCTCCCATCCGGCACCTGCCCAGCCACCCATCAGGCCCTGTGCCGCATACGCCACACACTGTCCTTTGCTCGGCCCGTGCTCGGTCAAAATTCTCGACCACTCACTCAGACTCAGTTCAAGAGCCTTGATGAGTTATGTCATTCTCACAATCAACTTTATGCTTCCCCAATGTGACCCACTGAAAGTAGTGGCTCCACTTCCTGACAATGGACAAGCCATAAAATAGCGACCACTGAGTAGATATCTTAAGGGGAAAGAAATTAAATAAGGACATCTGCATAAACAGAGCAAGTCCAGACACACAGACCAAAAGAAAAAAGAGGAGGAAAATGGAAACAGGAGGTATGAAGGAGGAGAAGCATGGAGGGAGGATTTGCACACTTAGGCTCTCTCTCAAGATGTCTGTACTTTATCTTTTTCTCACCCCCTTTTTAAAGTGTCCAGGAATAATTTTAACTCCACCCCAAAGCTCTCTGTGGCCCACAGAAGTTTTCCCTTCTGGAAGAATCATGATTTATCATGACAAAACTTAATTCTTACCCTAAATTACACAGAAAACTCCCCATTCACTCGGTTTGTCCGAGCAAAATAACCACTCCTCCCTGTCACAGTTTAGACCTAAAACAGTGGTTGCAAAACTACAGTCCACGTGCCACAGCAGGCTGTTTTTATCACTGAAAGCTCTAAAATGTGTGCTCAGAGGTGGGGCTTTCAGAGGGTGCTTAGATCATGGAGGGAAAGGGCAATACTTCCCAGCAAATTAATCTAGTGATGGCTCCGTAACTGAATATGCTGTTAGGACGTGGGTCCAGAGAGGTAGGTCACTCCAGCCATGGTGTAGAAGGATGTATTCTTGTCCCAGACTGCTCTTTTTGCTTCCTGGCTGCCATGACATGAGCAGTTTTCACCTGCACCAGGGCTTTCCGCCATGTTGTTCCTGTGTTTGAGCCTGTGAACCATAAATTGAAACTTCCAAAACTGTGACCTAAAACGTCTTCTCTAAATTATTACTATTGGGCGTTTTGTCTCAGTGACAACAGACTAACACAGATTTGGGTTCTGGGAGTGGGGCTGTTACTGTGACTAGCTGACCATGTTGTTCAGAAGCCTTTGGAACTGGTTTGTATGAGGAGTTTGAAATGGCCTGGAGAACCCAGCTAGTGAATCCTTACAGTGTTCTAGGTCAAGGTTGATGGAAAATTATATACAGAGACTAGAAAACCAGAATTCTCATAAAGGGCATACAAAAAAGGCTAAGCTTGGGAGGTCTCAATTGGGAATATGAACATCAATGATTTTTGGATTTGAGATCATGTATGTAATGTTGTAACAGAAAATTTGTCTACATTTTGTTTATGTTCTAAGAATTTATAGAGGACTAAAATTAAAGTCAGCAGACTAATTTTGCACAGGGAGTTCCAAGATAGCCCAACAATCAAGTCATGGCATGGGCTATGTTGAAGGTTTTTTAGCCAGGCTTACAGTTAGAAGTAGACAAAAGAGCCCGTTTGAAAAGCTTTTGGTTTTGCCAGAAAGGAAGCACCTGCAAAGCTGAAGGAGATAGTTTGATTGCTAGAAAGACTACCTTTATTAAGAAGTCTTCCCATCGGAAAGATAAGGAAGATTTCTTGAGAGCATCTCAGGAATCAGCAAGACCCCTTTGAAGGCTCAAGGATGCAAAAGAGGAAGATTCCTTTGAGGAGACAAGCCTGAGGTACCCAGCTCCAGAAGTGCTGCCAAGGAAACAGAATTGCTTTCCAGCATTTGGTGCACAGGGCTGTCACTGAGGCACTCAGAAGTCTCTACAGCCATGATCTAAGGGCGCCTGGCTACAGCTGTGGCTGGCAGACCTTGATATCATCTATGTGGTGTTGGGTTTCACAGGCAGAATATCACAGCAGAGGGGTCAGGGAGGCTTCTATGTGGATTTTAGACTGGGCAGTGTGCCTCTCAGTAATGTGAGTGAAATCAAAAGTTCAGTGGAGTGTAAGGAACAGGGGAAAGAGATGTTATTAAAACCTCTGCAGCTAAGCTTTAGTCTCCATGAGCCCAGTAGCACAAGGTGAGTTAATTAGTATATAGGCAGAAATGAGACTTAAGAGAAGAAGCTCACCTTAGGCCTGATCAATGCTGCTCTGGACAGCAAAGACAAGAGACCCTGAGCTTGCCACACCTTTATTCAGTAAATCTGTAGTAACAAAACATAACAAAAGACTCAGAGGGCAGGGTGAATGCCAGCAATAGTCCTAGAAGAATGAGGAATTATGCAGATGAAGGTCCTAGGATGTCTTCAGCTGCTAGTCCTGCCCTGGAGCATCACAGAATCATGGGACAGAATCATTGGGCTCTCTACCAGAGACCAGAGGTGAAGACAGAGTTATGTCTAGATGTGCCATAGCTGAGCTGTAGGCAGGAAAACTAGCCCTAATCATAGTTTTAATTATGAAATTATTTTCTGTAAAATTACATAGAATTGCTTCCAACAGTAGAGGCCCACAAAGTTGAGAAGCCAGGAATACAAAATGACTACTGAGAAAAACCAACCAGGGGAGAGGCCATGAGGACTACAGCTGGCACTGCCATAGGGGCAGGGCCACCCAAGCCCTTCGGAGCTCAGATCTCACCACAGCTTGCCCTGGGTAGTGGACATGGAGCTATGGGATTTAGTGTTTTCCCAGCTGGGTTTCAATCTTGCCTTTCTATGATTTCTGTCTCCCTGTTCTTCCCTTTGGGAATGGGAATATTTATGCCCTGTTGCTATTGTATATTAGAAGAGTTTAATTTTCTTTTTTACTTTCACAGGGATTCACAGTTAAGTTTGTCTTCAGTCTCAGAGGAGACATTGGACTTGGGCATTTTAGCAATGCTAGAACTGTTAAAACTTGGCTACTCCTAAAGAAGAATTGAATACATTTTGCATAATGAGATGTGCATGAGTCTTTTGTGGGTGATGGGGAGAATGTTACAGTTTAGATTAAGAATGACTCCTAAATTTCCCATGTCCTTAGACAGTGGGCTTTTGAAGATGACTGGATCGTGGGGTTGCTACAGCTGGTTTTGCTATTAGAAGCTAGGGCCTGACTGGAGGTAGGTAGCCAGGTTGTGACTTGGAAGGGTATATATCTCCTTTCCTGGCTCATTCTTTTTCTCTGTTTCCTGGATGCCATGAGGTAAGCAGTTGTCCTCTGACTAGACCTTTCCACCATGCTGTTTCTGCTTTGGAGCCAGCTGACAGTCTAAAAACATGAGCCAAAATTAAGCCTTTTCTTTAATTATATCAGTGTTGAGAATTATGTCTCAGCAATGAAGAAGTAACTAAGACATCTCCTCATTCTACAATTAGTTGGCCACCAAGTCTCTTAATTTAAATCCTAATCTCTTAAGCTACTCTCAGCTCCTTCATTCTCTTTATTCACATTTTCCAGAATATTTATTTCATTATCTAGAGGTAATTAGTACAGATACAATTTAGTCATTGAATAAATTATAGATAAGTCACTATGGAGGACTTCATAACTTTTACATCACATGGTTGTCATAAAGATTAAATACTATAACATTTAGTAAAATTTATAAATTATATCTTTGAAACATATGACATGACATTGAGGTGTTTTTATCAGTGATATGGAAAAAATTTCCGGCTGCTTTGTTGAAAACTTCTGATGAACAAGGGTTTGATATGATAACTAGGGTAACTGGCAGGTGTCACCTGAAATCACTGGAACATCGTATCAAGGTAACAAAACATGTAGTATCAGACTGCTTTTATGGAGTCAACTTCTACTTCAGTACAATGGACTACATTACCTCAGACCATCCTTCCCGATAGAGGACCAAAATAACCAAGAAAGAGCCATTAAAATCATCTCTGCTCACAAGCATCAGAGGACTATAAAGGCTCTAGGACTTCAGAAACATATTTTGCAGAGTGACATTTTTCTAACTCATTTGTCCAACAATTTCAGACAATAGGAAAAAATTAAGATGTTGAATGGAGCTTATTTTAGTTTCACAATCCTAACAGACAAAAATTAGAGATCATGGCCTGTGAGGGACAGAGGCCCTGGTAGCACCTTATATTCTCAGCAAGAATTCCCAAGGACTAAACCAAAGGAATGCTGGGAGCATGAAGCATAGAGTAATCCACTCTCACAGACACAAATGCCTCTTCTTGGGACAGCGCCATCTTTGCTTGAGTCCAGGAGTGCTGCCTTGCCTTGCCTGCCTGGCAGGAGAAAAGTAAACTCTCTTGAGAAGAAAATAACATCACTTACTCCTAAATATGACCTTTATACTTTATAAATACACAATATAATATATAATACACAATGCCCAGCTTCCGTCAGAAATATGTGTTCTTAAAAAACTAAAAGTGAACCACAAATCAAAAAGAAAGTCAAAAACAATAGAAACAGACTCACAGGGAACCGAGGTGGTATAACTGACAGATGGGAACTTTAGAATGAATGTCACTAATAAACCTAATGAGTAAGGCACCAAATTTTAAAATCTGGCATAAAATGATTCAAGAAGGACATTGTATGATTTAAAATATAATCACTGGTGGAAACATTCAAAAGGTGAGTCCACCAGTATATCCTATAAGGCTGACAAATTAAAAGTGAATTGGAAACCAGGTGCAGATCCATCTCTGTATCCCCAGGAATGTGGATAGCTGAGGCAGGAGTTCAAGCCCAGTCTAAGCAACTTATGACTCAGTGAACCCCTGTCTCAAAATAAGAAGAGAAAGGCTGGAATTAGCCCTGGGTTGAACCATCAGTTCCACCAAAACCACAAAACCAACCAAAAAATAAGTGAACTTGATGATACTTCAGAATAAAATCTCTATATTAA
This sequence comes from Thryonomys swinderianus, assembly GCA_004025085.1. NCBI lineage: Eukaryota > Metazoa > Chordata > Mammalia > Rodentia > Thryonomyidae > Thryonomys > Thryonomys swinderianus. The sequence continues at coordinate 5,572 of PVIC010020612.1, forward strand.
AGCATGGAGAGAAAAAGAAAAAAATGACATGAAAAATAAGCTCATACACATGTAACTGGAATTCCCAGAAGAAGATAGGAGAGAAGGGGTTTAAAGCAATCTCTGAAGAGATAACTTCACTGAGAATTTCCCAAAACTGATAAAAAAATCAAGCTACAGATTCACTGAGTGCAACCAAGCCTGTGTCAGGTACAACCTAGAAAATTCACACCAAGAATGTTACAGTGAAAGTGCCAGAAACCAAAGACAAATGAAATCTTATCATGGAGGAAAATAAAGAGAACATTTCTGAAGCTGTGAGGTACATAAAGTGTATGGAGGAAGAGAGAGAAATGTAAAAACAGGAAGGAAAGACCCTCAAGGGAAACACAGTAGACAGAGACAAAATAACATCTTTCATGGCTGAAAGAGACTAACAGAAACCACTTCTCAATGAAGTGGTAACTCCCTTCAAATCTAAATGCAAAATAAAGTCCTTTAAATTAAATGCAGGGATCCTATCCCCAGAATGTGTGAACGAAAAGAATTCTAATAGTAGGTCACATGCACAAGGAAAGAATCCCAGAGGGAAGCTCATTGTATAGTGTTTCCCCATGAGCATCTCGATTAAGATGGAGTCATCGATAACACAAGACCTGAAGGCTGAGCAGTACCTTCAGGTGTTTCTTTCACCTGTCCTGTTCAAAATTCCTCTTGAATGACATTCACACAAACATGTAATTAGAAATACTGTAAATATTTCAAATTTAAAATATACTCCCTAATAGCATAAAGAATAATGTACTGAAACAGTGAAAAATCCTTTACGATCTACAGGTGTATGTTTCTCTCTATGTAAGTATCCTTAAAATACGTTGTATTACTAAGCTATCATTTCCAAGCTATCAAAATCTGTCTTTTCGGGCCGGAGGGTTAGCTCAGTGGTTCCAGCGCCTGCCTCGCAAGCTCAAGGTCCTGAGTTCGATCCCCGGTAACCACATATCATGCTGGGCGTGGAGACACGCCCACCAACAATCAACGCCGCATACCACAATGTCGGAAGTGGTGGCTCACGCCTGTCATCCCAGCACTCGGGAGGCAGAGACAGGAGGATTGCTGAGTTTGCGGCGGCTTGCCTGGGCACCATAGTGAGCTCAGGGCCAGCCTGAACTACAAAGCGAGACCCTGTCTCAAAAAGAAAAAAAAAAAAAATCTGTCTTTTCTTTAGGACGTATTTTAAGTTCCTTAGAACAAACATTTACTATCTATTATTTGTCTTTTTCATGTTATTTAGTAGGCATTATGTTGGTTTCTAGAGCAAAATGATAGATTGTACTCCTCTTCCCAGTGTAGAGGTTGTCTGGTCTTCCTTCCTGATTGTACATAATTGGATATATTTTGTTTCTGTATTTTAACAAAAAGAAAAAAATACTTCTCCATTACCTATGGTGGCCATTTATTCTGTGAGGTTCATTAACCTTATCACGACACCACAGTCATCCTGAGACTTATGCTTTAGTCACTGTGTCACATAGCACAGGGGTATGTATACCTAAGTCCTTAAATACCCAATGCAGTAAATCTTGATAGAGAGAAACAATACCCCCAGTTCACCTGATGGAGTACAATAGAAAAAACACAAAAATCTCTTATTTAACCTTTCAAAAATCAAGAAAACTTACTGAATACCCACTCAAACATACTCTTTAGATTGAATCTCAAAATGAATTCTTAAGCTTGATGGCTAGTACCGAATTAGCACATGGGAAGCCATCCTCTTCCCATCCCAATATCCATCCAACCTCACTGTGCCTTTGCAATATAGAAATAGTCTTAAAACACTTCTCAGTAGAACCCTGAAAACAACAGCTGCCCTCCATGACAAGGCAGTCTGCAAGCATTCGGGTTCTGAGCAACGATCAAACTCTACCAATTCTTCTTTCTTTTATTCTGAGCTTTGAAATGTTACTCTGCCCAAGTGTCTGCCATTTCCAAACTAGTTCTGCATTTTAATTGCCAAAATTCAACTTCATGTTCTACTTTCTTGGTTGTTTACTTAACCGTGCAGGGATAAAATGTTTGAAAATCAAGCCTAGATTGTTACCACTTGCAGTTTCTAGCAGAAAAGAGATTCACTGTGATGAGTAGACAGCTGCAGTCTCCTCTGACCATGTCAGCTTCATAACTCAAACTCTCACAAGCAGTAGACACAGGCTCCTCAATCTCACGTGGTACTCTCTACCACTGCTGTAGCAATATCACTTTTCTCTTGCCCTTTTACTTTTTCTTAAAAGCTTTTTTTCTAAAGTACCTTCTCAGTGTTTCTGTCAGATTTATGTGTGTGTATGTGTGTGTGTGGTTTTTTTTTTTTGGTAGGTATATACCTTCTTAAGTAAAAGAAATCAGCACAGACTAGAAAGAATCTCAGGTTTAAAGCTGGGTTAAGGTCTAAACCCCAATTCTACTGTTCAAGACTTATATGGCATCAACCAGGTTGTCAAGATACTTAACTTCACCTGTGAAGTAAAGTTCTCAAGGTTGTTTTTAATATACAGCTAAGCAATAAAGAGAACTGACTGAACACAGTACTTAATATGGCAGAAAGATACACACACACAGACACACCCCTCCTCCCTATGTGATTTCTGTCAATCACATATCCAAGAATGAGCACTTACTTCGTCACTATCAAAAACGTATCTGTTGGGCCAGAGACTTAGCTCAGTGGTTCTGGCACCTGCCTCGCAAGCACAAGGTCCTGAGTTTGATCCCTGGCCACCACATACAATGCTGAGCATGGTGACTCATGCCCACCAGCAATCAATACCACATACCACAGTGCAGGGCGTGATGGCTCACGCCTGTCATCCCAGCACTCGGGAGGCAGAGACAGGAGGATTGCTAAATTTGAGGCTTGCCAGGACTACATAGTAAGCTCAGGGCCAGCTTGAACTACAAAGTGAGACCCTGTCTCACCAAAAAAAAAAAAAAAAAGAAATAAAAGAATGTGTTTTTGGTCTCTACAGTAATTTCTGATTCTCTAATTCTAAAACCTGTACCCCAGGTATCAAGTCCTCAGGATCCGTTCCTTTTTCCTGAGGAGAATTCTTTCAGGAATTGTAACTATGCCCTCTGTTGCAAAGGGTCTTCATCTGCAGTACACTGGGGGACAAGCCTCCAAACTCAGCTTCCAAAGTTCACAGGACATCCTGAGGAGAGGGATGTGAGATTCCGCTGCACTTGCCAGCCTGGGATGGAAGAGGGTCTGCATGTGCCTAACCCTCTCCAGCTGGGAGGTGGGAGTTTCAAACATCTGTGGGCGACTGTATATGAGGGTCGCATTCCTGTTATCCAATCATTCCAAACTTGCTTAGAGCATGACAGAGCATCTCCCATCTCACCCTCTTTCCTTTCTGAGGGAGTATCTACGCTCATGTTTATAATTCAGGCTCTAGAAAATAAACTTCCTTTTCAATTATTATTTTAGCACATATTAATTGTAGAAAATGGATTTCACTGTGACATTTCCATATATGATATAATGCGCTTTATCGTATCCACTATCCTACCAACTTCTCACCTACTATCCCTTTCCTCTTCTACTTTCAACTCTATGTCTCTGTCTTTGTCTATCTCTGTCTGTCTGTCTGTCTCTCTCTCTCTCTCTCTCTCACACACACACACACACACACACACACAGATTCCCAATATTACAGAAAATATGTGATACTATCTTTATGTAGCTGGCTTTCACTTAATACAATGATCTCCAGGACCATCCATTCTGACATGAATTCTTTCATCTTTATGGCCAAGTAGGACCCCATTGTATCTACATACATTTTCTTTATCATCTCATCCAGTGGCAGGCACCTAGACTGGTTCTACACATGGCCACAGTAGACATAGGTATGCAAGTATCTCTGCTGTGCACTGAATTTTGATTCCTTCAGGTATATACCCAGGAAAGGCACAGCTCAATCATCTGATAGTTCTAGTTTTGGTTTTCTGCAGAGCCTCCAGAGTGCTTTCTGTTGTGGCTATATTATTTCACATTCCCACAACAGGGAGTACAGATTCCCCTCCCGACCTACTGCATCCTTGCCAATATTTGTAATTTTTCATTTTCTTGACAATAGCCATTCTGATTGGGGTGAGGTGGAATTGTGACATAGGTTTGATTTCTATATACCTAAAGACCAAATATGTAGAGCATCTTTTCCTATATTTAATAGCCATTTAGAAGTAATTAATTTCTTGACTTTTATGAGAATTACAAATCATGTCCACTTGGGGATAATTCTCCCAGCATACAGTTACACTTTGGATAACTTACTATAAGTAAATTTTGATCACAGCTTTTAGAAAATTTATCTGTTTAAGTCCTCAAAACATATGCTAAATAATTTTTTAAAAGATTTCATCTTCAATTTAAAGCATCTGATACTAATAATTTAATAAACAAGGGGCAGGTCTTGAAAGCACCTCTTAAAAATACTCCCTGAGCTGATAATAAACAAGAAGTAGGTCTCCAACGTGCTTCAAATGGGTTAGTGTTTGGTGTGCCCAGTTTACATACCCCAAATCCCACAGACCTAACTACTTGCCTTTCTCTGAACACAGTGTCTGTTCTCACCTGGACCGTTTTCATCTGAATCACTCAACCAATGTTCATTTAGTCCAGAAACCAAGGTGAGCAGAAAAGGG
>PVIC010020612.1:10357-29437 GCA_004025085.1 Thryonomys swinderianus
CTCTCTCTCTCTCTCTCTCTCTCTCTCTCTCTCTCTCTCTCTCTCTCTCTCTCTCTCTCTCTCTCTCTCTCTCTCTCTCTCATGGGAAAAACAGATACTACTGAAGTAATCATGCAAATAAGACACCCTATAGCTGTGGTAAATGCTTCATAGGAGAGGCCCTTGATTGATGAGCATGTGAGACAGAAGGGACTTGACCCAGAAGAGTCAGACGTTCCTGAGGAAGAAGCAACATGCTGTCGGTTTCCACTGGACTGAACCAGTTAGGAAAGATGGAGACGATTATCAGACAGAGGCTCAGGCTAAGGAGAGATGCCTGAATAAGTGGAGCAAAAAGTGCGTTAGACAACACCAAGGCCCGAGGAGTAAGAACAGCCCACTGACAGCAAGGAGCGGAAGGTGAATCAGAATGTGCAAAGGCCCTGGAGTCCAGGAAGCCAGTGAATAGGAGAAGGCAGGAGAAGATAACTTCCATCTCTGCTTTCACAGTCCCTTCTCTCCTTTCACATACTGCTCAAATATAACTTCCTCCGTGGAGCTGCTCTCTATCTTCTCCATTTGCACTGAAAGTTGATATTCCTCACTCCATTAGGGCATTTATTCTATCCTTCTGTTAGCACTTAGTTCACCGTATTGCAATTATCTGTTTATACATCTGTCTCTCTCACTAGTCTGAGCAGCATGGAGGACGGGAGCATAACACATTATCTTTGTATTCCTCAGCATACAGGGACAAGCATATTTTAAATGCCTTCCTAAGCCTTTACGAATGACAAAGGAGAATTTTCTCATGCCACACAAACCCAGACATAAATATTTTATCTTGAAACTGTGTTGGCTACTTTGTGAGTGTGGTCGAAATTCCTTGTAGCGAGTCCTGTACAGTAGACACTCTTTAGAAAGTTCCTTTCCCCTAGCCTTCATGAATCACAGTGTTATTTACCTCAGCATCAGAACCATCTGTCCAGACTGTTAGTACAACGTAATTCATTTTATAAATATCACACAATTATCTAATTTCTAAAAGTCTCCGCAGGCTTTGGAAGGTGTTATTTTGGAAACAAGTCCTGGCCCATCCTAGGGAAATTCCCACACCGGCATTGTAATGGCTAAGTATATCTCCAGAAGGACTGACAGGCTGCAGAGGAAGCACAAATCCCCGGGGCCGCGTGGACATGACACCGGAAGCGGAGAGCCCGGCGGAGGGGTCACGCACGCGCCCCGTCCCGCCCGGCTGCAGTCACCTGGGCAGCGGCGCCGACCGCAGGAGCTCCGGCGCAGCGGGGGCGCCCTGAGCCCAGCAGGGCCGCGGCGGCGGGGCGGAGGCCGCAGGCTGCTGCACAGGGCCCGTTTGCTGAGCCCTCCAAAGGAGAAGCGCAGCCTGCAGGTTTCCCTTACACGGCGTCAGCAGCCCCACTGCAGATTCTCCTCCCGCCTCCAAATCCAATCGCACCCTTTTAGAGGCAGGAAAAACAATGAAATCAAGATTAGGGTATTCCTGTTGCAACCCAATCCTCAGGCTCTCCGGCTATTCGATACAGAGCTGTCAGATAGGGCTCTACCCTCCGGGGTCTATCTCTACCTGCCATCTCTATAGGATTACAGGGGAGGGGAGCCGAGGTCCGGGGTAATTGGAAACCGCGCCTCCCGGAGCCCTGTGTGAACACAAGCAGATGTGCGCTTATCATTCTCTTGCTGCCGGCCGGGCGGGCGCTCCTGAAGCCCTTGAACCGAGACCACAGCCTTGAGAAACTCGCGGCACCCACTTCCTCCCCAGATTGCCTCAGCTGTGAACGGGGCAGGATGCGGACGCCTGGGAAAGGGGCCGTCGGCCGCCAGTCCCAGGCTGCCCTTTGATCTCTTCCCACCAGACTGCGCTGGCCTGTGGGCGCGGGGGGGGGGGGGTTAATCTGGCATATGTAGAAGTTAGGCTTATATTACAATTTCCTGCCTTTATCTCTGTGGGTTATAAAATCTCCTGGGAAGAAGGAAAGGATTCTCCAAGGTGCCCGAGAAAGGAGCAGAGGCCACTCGGGAAAGCGGGGTCAGGTTCTGGGAAGGGACGAGCTGCCGCCACCTTCCTGGGCGTCGTGATGGGTGACGTGGCTGCCTTCACGCCGCGCGCCTTACTCTGACTCACTCCTGGCGTGCAGGTGATTTATCTTACAGCCCAGGCCACCGTCTCGCAGACAGGACAGAATGTAGGGATACAGCGACGTGGCCGAAGTCAGCCCATGGTGGGCGAAGAACTGATCCCCCAGCAAGCCTTGTCCCAGCTCCCAACCCGACCCACCCTCAGAGCCCCGAAAGACACCGCACACCCTGTTCTAAGCAAAAGGATGCGGCTGTACGTTGGGCCGCTCCCGCTGCTGTAACTAAGTACCATGGGTGCGGTGATTTATAAAGGAAAGAAATCCATCCCCTAGAGTCCTGGCGGCTAAGTCCGGGGGATGGAGCCCGTCCGTCAGATGGGGGGGGGGGGGGCGGAGCTCATGCTCCACAGATGGCATTCTAAGTAGCACCCCCAGCGAAGCAGAAGGGCCAGGCAGCTCCTTCCACTCTCTAAGGTATTTATTCCCTGGAGGGCGAAGCATTCAGGGTTTAATCACTTCCAAAGGTCCCACGTCCTAACAGATTCACTCCTCTGTGGAGCAAAGCATTAGCAAGGAATATGAAACTCTCCTCCTCCTCCTTCTCCTCCTCCTCTTCTTCCTCTTCCTCCTCCTCCAAAACTCTTTCCCGAGGGCCCCTGTCCCCTTTCTCCCCCAAACACGGGCCCTTTCTCCCCTTGTTTTCAGTGTTCCATGTGCACTGCCTTTTGGACGACCATCACCTTTGCAGGAACACAGTGGTCACCCTCAATACCATGTGTCTTCCCAAAAGGCAGGAAATGAATTTACTAATCTGTAAACCCCCTTGACCTTAAAACCATGTCTAGCATACGGTAGGTACTCAGTAAATCAGGGTAAAATGAACACAATTTCTAGTATTCCACTAAAATACAGTGTCAAGTCACAAATAAAAAGGTTGCACTGGTTCACTTCAAATTCCAGAGTTTAAATAAACCACATTTGCTCAGAAATTATTATGTACTAGAATGAATCTTAGTAGATAAATCTGAATCCATAGTGGCAATCTGTTTCCTCCTAAAAATTTCTCTACTGGGGCAGGGGATTTAGCTCAGTGATTCTGGCATCTACTTTAAAAGCACAGGGTCCCACGTTTGATCCCTGGCACCACATACCACAATGTGGTGCGTGGTGGCTCACACTTGTAATCCCAGCACTTAGGTGGCAGAGGCAGGGGGATTGCTGTGAGTTTAAGGCCAGCCTGAACGACAAGGTAAGAGACTGTCTTAAAAAAAAAAAAAAAAAAGGAAAAGAAAATTATCTATTTTCTTAATTTAACAGAATCTCAGTAGCTGTCTTTCTCACCTTTAAAACCTTTAAAATTGACTCCCCCACACAGTCACCCCCCCCAGTCCTGACCCCCTACAGAACTGCTGACAGTGACAAACAATGCTCCCCTTTCCTCCAAGCCACCCCTGCCACTCTGACACTCCGTCCACAACTTTCTCAACTTTCTAACATTGAGCTTAGAGGTTGACTGCCTTGGGTCTTGCTCTGTAGGTGAATAGTTAAAATTTAGATCCATCTCTGCCTTCCCTAATTTGGATTTCAGCACTCCCATAAGCAGGACACATTAGTCCTAAAATTGTGTGTACTCACACACAGGAAACAGATAAGGAAAGGTTAGCAAATATCTTTAAGTGCTTAAACATCTCTGAAAGTTTGTCTGATCTCTCCAGACACGGAACTAAAGCTAGCATCTCACATTCCATAGGACCAAGTATTTAAACAGGATAAAAATGCGGTAACACCAACTCAGGATTCCTGGTGGACTTAAGGCTCTTGCCATGGAAACCAAAAATTCTTTAAAAGAGTAAAAACTGTGAGGCATGGCATTACCAGATTTTGTTCTTTGCCTATCATGGAAACAAAAAGTTACAAATTAATGACTCGTTTCTCTGGAGCATTTTACCAAAAAAAAAAAAAAAAAGCAGACAAAGTATGTTTCCTGAAAACAAATCCCATAATGGTCCCACCAAATACCTTAAAATGTAGAGCTGGGGCTTTAAATTCTACCAGCTTCTCCTACACTCCACGTAGCTGCAAACTTTTCTGCTAAAGGGCAGGTGGAAAATTATTTTCAGCCATGGGAGCCACACAATCAGTCCCAACTGCTCAGCTATGCCCTGTAGCCCACAGACAGCCACAGACACTATACAAATAGGTGGGCCTGAATGTGTTTCAATAAAACTTTATTTACAAAAACAGATGCTAAAACAAGTGTTTGAGTTCATCGACATTACCAATAATACTAAACTGTGGAAATGTCAGTCTTGAATAATCTTCTCTCAAGCAGGTTTGTCTGCCAGCTCTGAAGTTGAACTAAAAACACCCAGTTGCCCTGGGCTAGTGGTTCACTGAAGAAGTACACAGAAAAATGATCTTTTGTATTTGAAGGCCAGACTTCAGCATTGTTTGAAATGTTTCCAGCAGCAGTAGAAATCCTTGCATGCATATGTAAGCCAGCCAAACAGAGTAAAGATACACAGGTGTATAAACTCAGGAGAGGTAACAAGTCTAGTTGGAAATCAAAGTAGTGATTCCAGGTTGCATATAAACATCTAAACTGATCTACTCAGTCCTACCATATTCAGTTACTCACTGGAAAACCAGGGTAAGTCATGGACATAAAAGTATTTGACCACCACAATATATGTCTGGGGAAAAAAAATTGTATGAATCACCTGGGAAACCCTTTAGAACTCCTCCCAAAAGGGTAGAATTGTCCTTGTCGCAAGTCTCTGTGAGCAATAGATGACAATGTGACACAGTGGCTTAACACTGAATCCTCAGCCCTGACCACAGTTCATGGCATGTAGTAGGCAATTAAGAAATATTTGTTCAGTAAAGGAATGAAGAATTAATAAATAGAGGATAAATGGACCAGACCTCTGTACTTCCCCATCAAAAGTTGTATGAACCAATACATTCTTTAAAAAAAAAAAAAAAAGAAAGAAAGAAAGAAAAAAAGAAACATGTTTTGTGCATAATTTTCTTCCGGATACTGAATTGTACACTTAGTTCTTCAGACATCATAATAAATTGCTGAACTGATACAAGCGGCCTAAAGGAGGGGAAGTACCACTCAGGGCAACTAATTCTATCCTAAGGAATTATTTATGCATGATGGGAATCTGTCTGGAACATCAATGATGTCTTTATCCTCAATTTCAATTCCCAAGACTCAGCCTAAGAGTGCTAGGACTGCCTGGTGGGGTTTCCCAGTACTTGCAAAATGGAAGCCTGATTGCTTCAAGGACTTGTGGCTTATTTCACAGTATCTATTCCCACTTATCCATCACCCTGTGACTGTGTGGTGCACAAAGCAACCTTCTTAAGACAAAAGGTAGGAGGCATTCCTTGGCTGTTCCTGAGTGTCACCAGCTTTTCCTCACTTCTCCGTGGGCAGCCTCAAGATAACGCAGCACCTACAGTGAGTGATTCCTCCCAGGTCTCTGCCCGTCTGGAGTACACGGCACAGCTCCACAGCGGAGGGTCAAGTGGAAACAACCAGCATTCCTTCCACAGGTGTCGGCCTTCTCAAAGGAATGCAGACTTTGAGCTCCATTTATGTTTTCAAAATACTCCTTTTTCTTTGAACTAGCATGGAATGTGTAACTTTATCCACAGACTGTGCAATTTCACAGCCAACCCATCTCTATGATAGGACTCTTTGATTTCAACTATTAAAAAAATGTTCTTAAGAATCCAATTATAAAGATTTAGAAAACAAACTCCCTTTCCTCTTCTTTGGAATGGCATATAGAAATATATATACATATATATATGTATATATATATAGAAATATACATATATATGTATATTATATGTGTGCATTTCCTTTTTTCTCAATTTCAGAAATGACAGCCCCAATTAAAAGGGATAGGTTATTCAACAGCTACTTCCTGAAAGTCCAACAATGTCTACCTAATAGCTACCACTAAAGAACAAGACCAGTTAAAGGTAAGACAAGGTCCTGCTCCTTGGTCACATAATCATTAAAAAAAAAGAAAGAAGCCATTGAATATGTTTGGCCAGTGGCAAAACAGTAAAGAAAAAGAGATTAATTTAACTGATTACAGAATAATAAAGATTTTCATACACCGACTTCTATAAATATTTTAGATAGAGCTTTCTCAGTTGTTTGTTTCAATGACACTCTTTTAGAAAACAATAATACTAAATTTTGAACCACTACAAAGAAACATGAACATGAGTACTTTTCATTTTATTTCAGGTATATATGATTTTCCGAGGTGAAGTACACAAAGACGCGTATACACATGCACACCTTTACAGACCTGAAATGCCAGATCGAAAACAAATTCAAAACATTTACAAGATAAATTCAGACATCTGAAAGGGTTTTCCCAGAAGTAAATTAGCAGTACTATCAACAAAATCAGTTTATTTTAAGATTGCCTGCCCAATATATAAATTTCCCTTTGTGTTTGAAATACTTTTATCAGATAAGATAGCTTTTGTTTAAACTGCTATTTTCAGAATTTGCTTTGGGGGTTTTGAATGCACACAGTGGAGTAACTTGAGATTTCCTATCCTGCTTTAAAATGTGTTTCTTCTGTCTGTTTGTATTTAGTAATTTCCTGTCAAATAACCTCACATAATTAACTTTCCTTGCTCCAACCTACTTTTTTTTTTCCCTATTCCTACTTCCTGAGGACGGTAATAAAATGCTGATTACATTGGGCTGTTATCTGCCTTCTCCCCCTGCAATCCCCTCCCAGGCTCCCTCTCTCTGAACTCACACTAGGTATCAGCAGTTCCTGGACCCGGCAAAGACCTGCAGCAGGAAAGGAAGGAGACTGTGGGAATTCCTAATCCTCTCGTTTATGGAGTATCCCTGCTGCAAAGCTGGGCCAGCAAGGGGTAGGAGGTGAGCAGTACTTTATCCCAAACTTCCGCGAAAGTCACAGAGCAAATCCTCACTGCACGCTGCTGCTGTGTGTGTAAATACCTCCCTTTCTCCCCACACTGCAGCTTGAGATGGCCTGGAAGAGGGGCCCTTCTGGGAGGCTCAGGACAAGAAAAATGCCCACCGACATAAAACTCTGTGTCTAGATATAAATAGAAATTCAAACCTGGCTGGTTTTCAGAGAACTGAGCATGTCAGCACATGTTACTGGCTGTTAATCTTTGATTTTGTCCTACTTGAACTTCCTATAAGTTATGCAAGTTAATTCTCTAGTTTTCTACCCTGAGAATTCTAAACATGCATTTCAAAGAAGCAGGGGGGGAAATGACATGGTTTAATCAAATGTTAGATGAGTATTTTCAGAACACTGGGACCAGTCCCTTTAAGGTACATCTGGGTCTACTCCCTAGAATTAGACACAATCTTACATCAAAAATTTGTTATAAGAGGGCCGGAGGGTTAGCTCAGTGGTTCCAGCGCCTGCCTCGCAAGCGCAAGGTCCTGAGTTCGATCCCCAGTAACCACATACAGTGCTGGGCGTGATGACTCACGCCCACCAGCAATCAATAAAATCAATACCACATACCACAGTGCCGGTCCTGGTGGCTCACGCCTGTAATCCCAGCACTCAGGAGGCAGAGGCAGGAGGACTGCTGAGTTCCAGGCTTGCCTGGGCTACATAGTGAGCTCAGAGCCAGCCTGAACTAAAAGCGAGACCCTGTCTCAAAAAAAAAAAATTTGTTATAGGAGGGTATGCAATGGGGGGAGGGTTGCTATACAGACTTCTTTTTTTAATCTTACCACTAAGACTATAAGGCACTTAACAATTTTTATGTGAAAGTCTGCCCCAGGCACTGTCAAGGAGAACAGCTACATTCATAGCCTTGACCCATTAGAGGCCAGTAGTATCAGTAACCCATCCTGTTCATGACAAGCAAAAGCATCTTCAGGTTATGGCAAATGCCACCTGGGAAGAAAATCGTCCTCAGTGACACTTTTATAGCTTGGATTCAGAATACAAAGCTGCTTCTTGTTCTTTACACACAAAAAGTCAAGTTGTAAAATAATACAGCTACCTCTTCTCAAGGATTCCCCCTTGTTCCAGAAAGATCCCCACTCTTCACATCAAATATGTGAGGGAGTAAATGATGGTTGTTTTGTATCATGACCATGCATTCATTTCACAAGTTATATATTCCATCATTCAACACTTTGGAAGAACTAGAAGAGAAGTTTCCAAGGGATAAAAACCATAAATGTCTTCAAAGCACAGAAATGTACCAGAAAAACCAACTGGATGGAAAGGGCTGCACCACCAGATGCTGGAATCCAGAGCCAGGAGCCAGAGGTGGGTGGGCCACAGACTGTCATTGAGTATAGCCCCTAGATGTTCTTCTGAATATCTGTATCAGATGATATGTCATAATACTCAGAAGACCACTGTTACTGAAGGCAGAAATATGGAAACAACTCCAGAAAATTCACTTATGAAAAAATAGCCAGTTATAACGTATTATGTGTACAAAATACAATGTTAACTTGTCTGTCACAGCACAGTAGAGAAACCACTACAACAGGCAGCACTGATGGCTCTTAGAAACAACACTTTAGATTGTATGACACAGGGTTATTATCAAGTTCAAATATAAGCAAATTTTAAACCTATTAACTTATTTTAAAAACCTACTGAAATCCATTTTTAAAATTTGATGTGTGTGGTTTTAAGGCAAAAAGAAAAGAAACACTAAAAAAAGATGGTGGTTCTCTGTTGTGTGCAGGGAAGGATCATACAGGTAGACTGAACTGTACTGGAAATGTCTGTGGTAAATTAATGAATACTCATTAAATATTACAGTTTATAATAAATATGTTTGTGTATTTATGCATTCCCATCTATCAAGTATTATACAACTTACACCATTTCTCTCTCAGAAAAAAAGTGAGGAGTAACCTTTAAAAATGGAAACAAATACAAATATTAAAGGATAAATTTCAGTGAACTAAATGATGAAGCTAAAGGATAGTGTACAACATAAAAAAACAACAAGGAAATAAACTAGGGAGATAGCAATAAATTTAAATAATCCACTGAAAAATTAACCACTTACATGTTAATGTTAAAATGGGTAAATAGCAAACAAACAAGCAAAAGACAAGTATGGTTGTTTAGCAGAGTTAAACCAGGCTCAAGCCCTTCCCATGGTGAAGAAGAGGGTGAGCATACTGCACAGTTAAGACTTCATTAGAAAACTGTATAGTTAAAAATAGAATTAAAATGACAGAACTGCATGGTTTGTCTTTAGCAAGGAACCATGTCTAATAATTGAGGCATAGGTTTTTGGAAACCCTAATGAAATAATGCAGCTGCGTTACAGTCACTGATGACTGTTAAAACATCACAAGGAAAAACAACGAGGGACTCTCAGCCTCCTGGCAAGAAAAAAAGAACATCACTAATAACTAATTATAAAACAAGAAAGAAAACTTAAGTGGAACAAGGCTCCAGACCTACAGGGTCCAACAACAGAATTCTCTGTGACAGTAGCATTTCATCAAGCTGTCCAATATGGCAGCCACAAACCACACACAGTGGTTAAGCCTTGAAAATGCTAGTACATCTGAGGAACTGGATTATCAAACTGATTTATTCTTAATGAGCTTGAAATATTCACATGAGGCCCCAGAACACTTTATTGGACAGCACAGCTTGACATCTAACTACCAAGTTATAGGACATACAAAGAATAAAAGAACATGATTCAATTAGCAAACCCAAACAATGGGAAATTCCACAGTATATTTTCTTCACCAAATGAATCGAACACCAAAAAGGTAGGGAAAAAAGAAGGAACCAAAAACTAGTAAAAGTCTGAAAGATTTATTAACTGAATGTAATGTACACATTCAAAGAAAAAGTATAAAACCAATACAGTTGAACGTGGGCTATTTGATGGTATTAGGAAATTATTATTAACTTTTTAGATATGATAATGATATTATGTTTGTGTTTCCAAAAATAGACTTCATTATTTTCTGTATTTATGTATATAGAAACTACACCTGACATTTGCTTGTAAATATTCCATTTGGAGGAAAGGGAGTAAAGGATCCATGAAGTTAGAGGGATCATTATTTCATCAGAACTTAGCAACGAGGACATGTTTACATAACATATTCCAATTTCAATATATAAATCAAGCTTCCTATAAGCTTTCAAAAGGATATTATTATATTTTTATTCAAAGGCTTCAATTTTGGTAACATGTACTTAAAATATAATACAAATCCATAAATATATGCATAGTGATAAGCATTATGCTTAATTTGTACATTAATTCTAGTAGTTAATAGTTCATTTAAGTACTGTTTGCAAGATGCAAAAAATATTATAGAAGAACATCCATTTAATGGGATACCATTCAGCTATTTTTAAAAAATGAAGTAATTCTATATGAACATGCTGAAATTCAGCTTATTATTAAGTGGGGATTAAAAACAAGCAGAGATTAATATATATATAAACATCCTGTATCTTTTGCAATGTATTTATAGATTCACACACACACACACACACGCATACACACACACACACATACATTTCTGAACCCTGCTTTTTTCAAGACAGGCTTTCACTATGTAAGTCTAGATGTCCTTAAATTCACCATATAGCCCTGGCTGGCCTTGAACTTGCAACAGACCTGCCTTATTCCCCCCACCACCACCCAGGGCTAGAATTACAGGCCTATGCCACCATCCCCAGTTACACTTGAGAAAAGGAAGAAACAAACAACATATGTTAATGCCAGTTACAAGTAGATTAGCAATTATATGAGAGAAATATTCTTGGTTGATGTGTGCTCCTTTATGTCGTTCAGATATTCTAAATTCATAATTTTAATATGAAATAATATACTAAGATAATTATTGATAAAACACTAAAATCAGGAAAAAGGACAAGAACATCTTGTGTATGTGCTTTAATTTCACCTTCTTTTAAAAGTTCTATTTTAGAAAAAAAATAATAATAAAAATAGTAAGTAAAGAATTAGAAGTGAAAATTTTACACTATTCATATTGGTATAAATTATCTACATAAAAAACTCACAAAACCAAAATAATATTAAAATTAGAAAGACTGTAATAAGGATCCAGGGAACAAACTGAACATTAAAAATTCAGAAGAATTGTAATAAGCCACTAAAATCATTCACAAATAGAATAAAAGAATTATCCACACAAATGACATAGGAGATTCTTAGAAACTCTCTGAAAACTATATAAAAATTACACTGTCAAAAACAAAGGGAAATTTTATGAAGTAGAGATAGATACTGCATTCAAGAATGGATTTGAAATTCAAAAGCAATCTCAATTCTCAAAATAACTTAAAAAATTAAGTGCAATGTGAGTAAAAACAACATGCTGTTTGGGAATGTGAGAAATAGTTGGAAATGTATATAACTAAAAGCCAAAGGTAATTAAGAAATTTTAGAAGAATCAGAAAGTAGGGGAGAGAGCTTGTGACATACAAAGGAACAAGACCCTGAGTCACAGTCACCAGGACACAGGAACACAATACAGAGATAATCAGACCATGGAATAGAATCAAGATTGTCAACAATGTCTCACGAATACAAAATAAAGGACTTGAAGGTACTGTGCAAAGTCTCAAGTCACAGATTTGGGAACTCAACACAAACACACCTGGGAAACCTGGATTTGATCCTCACATCACAGTCATCAATGAATCAGTGCACGCACAACATTACAGTACACAGAATTCAGAGAACAATTGCTCAACAGGGACAGCATATTTTATGGCACCCAAGAAGACAGTGCATATGATGGGTACAGCCCTGGGTGGACCTTTCCACGTGGCAGGCTGTGATGGGAGAGATGAAAGTTGCTGAGTGACCACAAAAAGAGATGGAACCAAGGAGCAGCAATCAGACTGTACAGGCAGAGGCGAACAAAAGGTGAGATGGGAAACAGAACTGGATCTGAATTCAAATTGATCCGAGGGATATCTCCAGCCCGGCCACTATGTAGAGCATGAAGCAGCTCATGGCCCATTCTCAGCCCCGCACGTGATCACAGCTATGGTATGCACACTGCTGAGGGCCCGGACGTGCAGTCTGGGCTCAGGCACAAGCCTTCCAGCACAGCATAGCAGCGCAGCCCAGCAGGACGCCTCTGGGATCCACTCTCACCAGGATCTTCAATATGTTACTTAGCATCTTTGTGCTTCAACCTCCCACGGGGAAAATGTGGACAGTAATAGCACCCCCCTCACAGGACTAATGTGAGCATTTAAAAATTTAATATGTATAAAGCACTTAGAAAAGTTCTCAGAAAACACTGAGCACTCAATAAACCAAAGCGGTTATTATTACCAGCTTGCTAGCTGAATGCCTTCAGGCCAAGTCCTTGAAATCCCTGAGCCTCTGCTTCCTTCTTAAAACATAATATGCCCATCTTCCTAACATTGCTATATGGTTGTGGAAGAAAATAAAAGGAAAAATGGCTTTGCAAATTGTCAATGTTATACCAACAGCACCAAGAACCAAGTTCTGCCGGATTTCCAAGAATCAAGAGCTCTTTTTTCTTATAGAAGTTGATATTTGTTAATTCTCTGAGTTACCAAGAACTTCATACAGAAAAATTTTTCCACAAAATGAGCCACTCTCCTTTCTTAATAAACAATGAAAGAAATTTTCTCTAGAAATCTAACACATTAATCTGCTGTGTACAGTAGACGGATGTCCAGTCATTACAGATGTCTAAACAATTTAGTTAACCTTTACCAAAAATATGAGCATACACATGCCAAAGAGTGCAAAGTTAAAAGTGGTTCATGCTTCCTTTTAGACTATTATGTGCAATGTTTATCTTTCTTTCTTTTTATTGTTCCTAATTATTTTTTAAATGTAGCAAACTCAGAACTTTTTCTTTTTTGGTTGGGGGATGAAAATTTCCTTTCTGAAAATTCATCTCAGGATATAAGAAGGAAAGAACCTAATACTTTCCTGTAAGGGAAAGACTATCTGAAGGTTTTAAAAAGCAAAATTAGAAGAGGCAAATATGAAGAGAAATAGAAAATTTTAAAAATCAGTTTCCTAAAAAATAGAGCCTCCTTAGCCCTTTTAATCCACACTCAAGGCTGGCTTTATTTTAAAAAAGCTTCATTGCCCTATGGATTAGTCAAATCTACTCCTTTACTCTTCATAACTTTCCCCATCTCTTTCACTTGTGGTAATTTTACTCACTGTAAAACCCTTTTAATAAGCAAATGGTAAAAAGAGGTAACAAGAAGAATATAATATATTAAGTCAATCTATCTTTCTATTTTCCAGTAGCCCTGAGTTAAAGTTTAGGAGAAAAAAGATACAACTGGTAACTAAAAATGAGGGTTTGAAATTATTTGTGAGTCAAACTATACTTCCTGAGTAATGAAAAGTAATTCATAGCTTATAAACTTTCTTTAAAGTGCTGAAGAAGTCGGTCGTTAGTCCATTTTTGATATATAAACACATCATCACATCATCTGAATGTCAGATTGACAGAAAACTGGGTGAAAGAGGTGACACTTCATTTTTGTCTGAGAGGCACCTATTGTTGATCCAATTGGAACTGTACATTAAAAGGCTGTAAATATCATCAGTGGATGGAGCCCAGCCCTAGAACAGGAGAAGCACAGGAGAACCAGCCCAAGAAGACAGTCCCAGGTAGAGATCTTTGCTCCACCCTGAGATGAGGGGAAGGAGCTCATAGATAGAGCAACTTGATTGGTGAGGCCTCGCAGGGCTCTTGGGAAGAGATTCTATTTCCAACACATGGGTGCTTCAATTTTCATATTTATCTGGAAAAAATAAAAGAGAAGAGAAAAGAAGATAAGAGATAAGAAAAGGAAAAAGAAGTCTTTACTTCATACCATATATAAAATCAATTCCAGGTGGACTATGTGTCTACATATGAAAGCTAAAACAATAAAGCTTCCAGAAAGTAACCTAAGACCATTGGAAATTAAAAAAAAAAAAAAAAACTCCTGAACAAAACACAAGTAACTCCAATCATAAAAAGCCTGGCAAATTTGACTACATGAACGTTTAACCTTTCGGTTCATCAAAAGACACCTGTATGAGAGCAAAAGACAAATCAAAGTTGGCAAAGGTTACTTGTAACTCACCAACTGTCAAGGGCTCATTTTCAAAGCATATAGAGGACTTTTAGATGTCAAAAAGAATAAGAGCCAGTAAAACCTCAGCAGAAAAATTTGGATGAGTTAGTGGAAAGGAGAAGATGCTATCA
The DNA here is from genome assembly GCA_004025085.1 of Thryonomys swinderianus. Lineage (NCBI taxonomy): Eukaryota > Metazoa > Chordata > Mammalia > Rodentia > Thryonomyidae > Thryonomys > Thryonomys swinderianus. The sequence goes on from PVIC010020612.1 coordinate 24,728, forward strand.
ACTTCATTAGTCATTAGAAGGAGATGTAAATTAGAACTACAATGAGACACTGCCCTATATCTGCCAAAATAGAAGAAACAAAAGAGACTCATAATGCTGAATGCTGGCAAGGATGTACAGAAACAAGGAACTTCATGAGCTTTTAGTGATAGTATAAAAGTATATAGTTAGTTTCAAATCTACTTTGTAGGGCCGGAGGGTTAGCTCAGTGGTTCCGGCGCCTGCCTCACAAGCGCAAGGACCTGAGTTCAATCCCCGGAAACCACATACAATGCTGGGCGTGGAGACTCACGCCCACCAGCCATCAATACCACATACCACAGTGCCGGGCATGGTGGCTCACGCCTGTAATCCCAGCACTCGAGAGGCAGAGACAGGAGGATTGCTGAGTTCGCGGCGGCTTGCCTGGGCACCATAGTGAGCTCAGGGCCAGCCTGAACTACAAAGTGAGACCCTGTCTCAAAAAAAAAAAAAAATCTACTTTGTAATTCCTATCTTAGGAAGTGATCCCAATATAAAAATTTAAGCACACAGTGTATGTCATCCAGGATAATCTGCATCAGAGAAAATGAAACATTCAGCAACAAGGACATACAAATTCTAGTATGACTACTTAGTGAAATATTGTACAGCAATAAAAAGTAAAATCATAAAGACCCAAGAGTCCATACAAAACTACCCACAAAAGGAAAAGAAAAATTAAAGAGACCAGACAGACAAATACCACAAGGGTCAAAGAATGCTTTGATCTTTTTTCACTACAGTGGGGAGGATAAATGGAAAATTTTCCCTTCTGTTTCACTGAATAGTAAATGCACTTCATTACCAAAAAACAGGCTCCATCACAGTAGATATAAGACCACCTGGGAAACTATTCACTGACCTATCTATACATAACTGCACCTTCCCTGTCCTTATCTTTTAAAAACTCCAGTTATGTTCTTTCAAAACAAATACTAATGTCTTCCTTAAAAATCCCATAGGATATAGACTTAAGCCCCCTGGATTTGGAAATAAAAGGGGGAAAGCTCCGCATTCTTTAATTGGTAGCTCTGGAACTGCCTAGGCATAGACAAGAAGAACCTTTGACTGAAGGTGTGTTTGGTGTTTTGGTTACAGTCATACAAAAAGCACACTAAGGAAGCAAAGAGCACTGTTCTGTGGGGCATTTAAAGACTAGGAAGCCTATTTCTGTTTCCGTGCAGATTGTAATTTTGTTTACCAAACATCCTGTATGACAAAACCAAATAACAGCGTGAATGTCAATGTAGTACATGCTAATGATCTTTGGTATCGTCCTTCTTTTCTTCAGCTGCTGCCCTAGGGGGAACTAAAGAACTAGAAAGATGCTAGGTTTAGGTCTTTCTCTCAGAGGCACTTTGGATGAGGTTGGACGATGGTGGGGGATGCTTTGGTTTTTGAATCTGACAGCAACCGAGGCAGAAGGTTTGTGCAGAGGCTCGTGGGCTCCAGTGGTGGCCAAAACATACAGCAAGTGCTGGAACAGACAGGCCATGCTGGGCCACAGGACTACAGCTCCCATAGCCCCCGACCTGGGTTAACACTCTCACCACCACCATTCATTTGTTCCTCTACCTGTTTTCACAACTGTGACCCAGTTTTGTGCTCTGAATCCTTCTCTGCCCATCATACATACAAAGGTTTGGTTTCTTCAACAGACCCATGACTCAGTCACCAAGGAGCATAATCCCCTCTTTTAGCCCTTTTTGAAAATAGATTAAATCTTCCAATAGAAAACAGCTAACTCCACACTAACTCCTTTCAGCTATGTTTAAAGCATAATTATAAGTTTTCTCTCCGTTAACTACCAAAACTGAAGAAAACACTACAGCAGAATATTAAAATTTTTATCTCAATCATGTGACAAAGGTTCATATTTTTGGGTTAGTTATGTTTTATCCTTTAGAGTAGAAATAACATTTTAAGTATAGCACAGTGTTCCTTGAGTTGAGGACAATTACATAATCACTAGTGGATCAGCCTGGCTTTAAATCAAGCTTACCAAATCACTGTGATCAGTACATGTGAGTTTTATGTATACACAGATATATCATATGCCTTTTTTTCAATCACCTACCCATCGAATCATTCCTGACACAGAGATGCTGACACAATCTTTTCAAAACTTACTTACCTGTCCATTTGTCCCAGCCTTTCAATAAACACTTAATTTTCTCACACAACACTCACATTACCTAGAAAATTGGCCATATTGATGAGGATTATCAGTTTAAAAAAAAAAAACATTTTCAACAAGGTCTTACAGATTCTATAGGTTAAGGCCACCACAGTGATACCTTTTGCAAGAGCTCTGACCACAGGCAGAAATGTTTCGATCATGAAATACCAAGCTGAAGACAATACTCTGTGGACTCTCAGGCTAACATACATTTTCCAGGTTGCCTTTTAATTGTTCTCTTATCTAAATTCCCATTATAATTCTGTACATACAAAGTCTAACTATATTTCGTGATATTTCAAATACCAAAAAACACACAGGACTCATGGAATGTACAGAAAAGAGCACAGTCCCAGGAGTGATATGCTTGCCTGCTACAGTGAGGAAGAGGAAGGAACCCATCCAGTGCATTTAACTGGAAATGGGTTCAAATCTGAATTCTGGGTCAGATGATACAAAGGTACTTTACTCATCTCCCCCACTGAACAGAACTATAAAATCTGAGTGGGTGATACAGAGTGGCTCCTGGAAAGTAAACTATGGAAAGCAAGTATCACTGGGCAAATCTCAAAGACTACTGGAATCAAAATATACTCAAACTACTAATGCATCTGCCATTTTTTAGGGGTAGCCTCAAGTGAGAATTTAACACAGCTGGAACCCTAGAAGTATGCACTGCAGTGACAGAGAAACCCGAAACCCTCTATTTCTGGCTCACAGAACCTGCGGAATTTCTTATTTCTGTGCATTTTCATCAGGCTCTCATGCCCTTGACCTCAAGTAGTTCCATGCCAACAAGGGCAGTGACCAGGCTTCCTACCATGTATTCTCTGTGTCCTTCTGCCACTCAGCTCCAAATAAAGCACAGAGTAGGGTCAGGAGCCCTGGAAAGGGACTGTGTAGGAAGAAAACCTATCAGGGAGAGTAGTATAAAGATGTAGAATGTTGAAAAAGTGACTCCACAAAGGTGCTTATGAAATCCAAGGATCAGCAAACCATAAAGGTGTACAATGGATTATAATTAGCACACCAAAGAGTGGGGAGCGTAAGGGAAGGGGAAGGAAAGAAAGAGAGCAAGAGAGAAAGGAAGGAAGAAGGGAAGAAGGGAGGGTGGGGAAGAAAGGGAAGGGAAGGGACAGGATAGTGAAAACTGAAAGGGGAGAGGAGAATGAGAGTTACAGGAGCAGAAGGACAGAGAAGGTTGGAAAGGGCAGGGGAGAAGGGGAGGGGGAGAAAGAGGAGGGGGAAGAGCAGAAAAGGGAAAGAGGAAGACAAGGGAAGAAAAGAAAGAAATGAACATTCTATACAAGATTAAACACAACCCAGGGCCATAATCTTCAAAATATCCAGGAGAGATTCCAAAATTAGTCAATACTAAGAACCACAAGAATTTAAATTCATACAGGAAAGCAGTCAACACACTTCAACACACCACAGATGCTGACACGATGTATAAAGACTTTAAAGCTGTTTATAATTATATTAAAATGTATCTATATATTACAAGACATGTCTTGTTATAAATGTAAGCATGAGAAATCATGAAAATCCTTAAAACAAATGTATGAATTTCTATTTTTTTGCTAGGAAAAAAGTGTAAAAAGGAAGAAACAAATGGAAATCTTAGAAATGAAAATAACCATAATCAAAATTTAAAATTCACTGACAAACTTAAGCAAAATGGAGATGACTTAAAGATACATCAATAACTTATCATCTCATAGACAGAGAAACAAAACAGAGTAGAAGTTTGGAGACAAAGAGTTAGACATTTTGGGTCTAACATCCATGTCCTTGAGGTCCCTGGCGGAGAAAAAGAAGAGTGAGTGGTGTAAAAGTAATGGTAAAAAATCCACCCTGCTTGCCAAAAGACACAAACTATAATTTCAAAAATCTGAACAAGAGAAACCAACAGCCAGCATCATATTCAATGGGCAAAAACTGAAACCTTTAATACTAAGGTAAGGAATTAGACAAGGATGCCTGCTGTCACCACTCTTGTTCAGTATAGTGCTGGAAACATTAGCCATAGCAATCAGGCAGGACAAAGATATAAAAGGAATAAAGATAGGAAAGGAAGAAGTTAAACTGTCATTATTTGCTGATGATATGATACTCTATCTAGAGGATACTAAAAACAGTACCAAATTTGGTACTGTTGCTGGATACAGGGTCAATGCTCAAAAATCAACAGCCTTTGTCTACACAAACAACAGATTCACTGAAAGAGAAATTGGGGAGTCAATCCCTTTCACAGTAGCACCCAGAAAAATGAAATATCTAGGAATCAACCTAACAAAGGAAGTGAAACACCTCTACTCTGAAAACTATAGGACTCTGAAAACTGAGATAGAAAAGGAAACCAGAAAGTGGAAAGATATCCCTTGTTCCTGGGTAGGGAGAACCAACATTGTCAAAATGGCTATACTCCCACAACTACTATACAGATTCAATGCAATTCCAATTGAAATTCCAATGGCATACTTCACAGAGCTAGAGAAAATAATACA
>PVIC010020613.1:0-29354 GCA_004025085.1 Thryonomys swinderianus
CTTACTGGGGCTCTGTCTCAAAATAAAGTAATGGAAAAGGTGGAGGGTGTTGCTCAGTGAGTGTTCCCTGGGTTCAGACGTTTATCAGGAACAGAGCTGTCCAGGGCACATTGCTGTTTGCCATCTCGTCCTACCAGGAGAGGGCAGGCTGGGCCCGGCAGGCATGCCGGGAGGCTGAGGCAGGAGGACTGGTTTGAGCCCAGCCTGGGCAAGTCGGTGATTTAGCGAGACCTTGTTTCCAAGCCTTCAAAAAAGCAGAAAAAAGACTCCCCAGAACACTGGGCTTGTAGCTCTGTGCGCAGGTCCTGAGAGAGTCTCAGAGGGAGGATTTGTGTGGATTCCTTTTTCTGGGTTTTCTTTCTTTTGTAAATGTGTGAGATTTTTATTCACAACTTTTCATCTCAATGTACTTGTACTTTAAAAAGCGCAACGTGGACATGTACTGTTCTGTTCTTCTGTGTGTAACGTAGCGTTTTCTCCCGTGAGTGTACACGCCATGTCCTTGCCTGCGTTGCTTTGGTTATTTTTCTGAAGTCTTCGCTCTTACACTAGAGCTTTCATCTGTGGATTGTATCAGTGTCCCCAAGGTACCTCTTAACTGTTCCATTTTACAGAAGACAATCTAAGGCAGTGGGAGGACTGATGTTGTTAACACCGTTAACGCGGCGCCCGGTGACAAGGCGCCGGGGCTCGGGCTGACGGATCACCGCGTTTTTATGACAGCAGCGTGGAATTCGTTCCCGCGTGCTGCACTGGACTGTGCAAGGGTTAAAATTTGGTTGCTTCCTTCATTTTTGCATTTTTTATGTGTTACAGATGGGATAGAAATTTTTCTTTTCTCAAATACTGTATCGTATAGAGAGAAACAAAACAGCATCTAAAACTATGCTTTTGTCATCTTGACTTCACCGTGTCAGGCCTTGCCGAGACCGGGATGGCCCGGCATAGCTCCAGCTCACCCCTCCTCGTCCAGGCGTCCGCTGCGGGCTTGGCCGTGGGCGCTGATGGCCCGCGGCCCTGGGCGATGACGGGGAGCCTCTTGGGGACCGAGCGCCCAGACTGCAACCCCACGCCCACGTGTATGTCCGAATGCCGGCACTGCGTAACTTCTCTGTGTGTGTGGTTCTCTGCCAGTAGGAAGGCTCTGTGTGCCCGAGGCGGCATGCCATAGCGTTGCCCCCACCGAGGCTTTCCACGTTGCACTAGTTCTGTTCTTCAGAGTTTAAACAGTTTCCTTTTTCTGCTGTCGCTAGATTCCCAGGTTTCTCCCCTCCAGTGAAATGGCTTTTTGTCCTTTCCTCCACCACCCCACCCTGCGCCAGCTGGATGTTTAAGCTTTTACCTTCTCCGTTCCCTTACACACACCAGTCCACTCCCACACATACCCATCCACACTGGCCACAAACACTAAGAAAGATTGCAGTGCAGAAATTAACATTTACCAAAAATAGGTGAAATGTCATCGACAGAATGAAGCAGTGTACCCAAGGAGTTTATTCTGGCTTTGCAGTGTTAAAACAGTCCTACCCGTGAGCGTCTGTTTCAGGTGGTTTAAGGTTCTTAGAGCCAGTGTTCCAGAGGAGAGCAAAGGCACCAAACCCCGTCAAGTGCAGAACTCCCGTAACCACCTCTTCACCTCCCGACAGTTCAGCAGAGAAGCCGGTGCGCAGGTAGAAGGAGGTGGCTCCTGATCCTCAAGCTGGCGGTACAACCATGAGCATTGTCCCGCATTCGGAAGCCAGGATAATCTTTTAATTCATAGAGATCAGAGGTAAAGCAGTTGTGGGTTGGCTATGCACAACGAAAATGCAATTCCTTTGTGTCTCCACACAAAAACTAGCTGGGGGACCGGTGCACCTCTCTCCTGGCATGCTCCGCCGTCTCAGTGCTTGCCCTGCGGCCCTGCGGAGGTGTACACCGTCTGACCTCTCTCCTCCTGGTGGCCCCTGTCAGAATTCAGCCTCTCCCTGAAGTGCTTCCGGCTCCTCCTCTGCCGTTCTCTGACTCACAGCGGCATTGTATTTGGGCACCAAAAGCTGATTCAGTGTGTGTTGTGATAAGAGCCTGTTTCCCTTTGAGCCAGCATGCCATGCACACCACCACCCTTAGAAGATTCCTTTTGGTTTCTGGGAGGCGTTGGTGTGCTGGAAGGAGCACCGTGGGAAACCAGCAGGGATGGGATTAAAAAGAGGTTGTGCTTCCCTGTGTTTGTGAGGTTCTGGGGTTCCTTTCGCTGTGGATCTCCAGCTTCGTCGCACTGTGATCTCACGGTACAGAGGGAGTGGCTTCGGGTGCTCTGCACTTACTTGCGTATGTTCTGTGAGCTAGCAGGTGGCCTCTTTTGGAGAACGTGCCAGGGCAGTGGAGAAGAGTGTGTATTCCGATTTTGGGGGTGGGAGACTCTAGACATCTAAGTCCATTTGCTCCAACATTCACTTCTAGTATTTTCTGGTCGATTTTTTTGTCTAGTTGAGCTATTGGCCACCGTGGGGTGTTAGGTCCCCCTCTATTACTGTATTACTAAGTATTTGGTTTTTGATGCCTGTTAGTACTTGTTTATACAATTCAGTGCACTGTTACTCAGAGCACGAGTGTTTGTGAATGGCATCTCTGCCTCTTGGATTGTTCCCTTTGCAAGGATGCGGTCACCTTCTTTGTCTCTCTTCATTAGTTTCGGTTTGAGCTCTACTTTGTCTGCAAACAGGACAGCTACCCTGCTTTTTTCCAGTTTCCTGTCACGTGGGGTTTTGTTTTCTATCTTTTTGCTCTCAGCCTGTGCATTTCTTTTTGAATTAAGTGTGTTTCTTGTATGCAGCATATTGTTGGATCTTGCTTCTTAACCCATTCTGCTAGTCTGTTTTTTTCATTGGTGAATTGAGGCCGTTAATATTAATAGTTATTACTGTTACATATAGACTTATCCTGATCGTGATACTTTCCTATTATTGGCACTTTTATTGTTTTGATTTCCCCTCTTCTCGTTGAATTTCTTGTCTTGCATGGTGGCTTCATTTGGTTGGATCTCATGGAGTTACAATCCAATTTTCTTTTTCGAGGATATTGTTTAGAATTTTTGGAATGCCGTTTTGGTATTCTTGAAGTTCCTCAGGTATCCTTTGTCTTATTTCTCCAATTTTGGTGGACAGTTTTGCATGGTACATCAATCCGGGTTGGAGGTTGTTTCTTTTAGGACTTAAAATACTTCACTTGAGGCTCTTCTTGACTTGAGAGTCTGTATTAAGCAATCTGCTGTAATTCTGTAGACCCAACTGAAAAATGGGCATCTGAAATGAATAGACGTTTCTCAGATGAAGAAATAAAAACAGCAAAGAAACACATGAAAAAATGTTCAACAGAATTGGTCATTTGAGAGAGGCAGATGAAAATAACATTGAGATTCCATCTGACTCCACAAAGAATGGCTGCTACCAAGAAAATAACCACCAACAAATGTCGGCAGAGCTGTGGGGAGAAAGGACCCCTTCTCCACTGTTGGTGGGATTGTAGACTGGTGCAACCACTGTGGAGATCAGTGTGGACATTCTTCAACTAGGATTAGAGGTTCTATTTGGCTCAGCTCTTCCCCTTCTGGTTGTCTTCCCAGAAGAATTTAAAGCATCATTACAAAGTGACATATGTGCACCCCTGTTTGTAGCAGCTCAGTTTGTAATAGCTAAATCTTGGAAACAGCCCAAATGCCCATCAATGGAGACTGGGTAAAGAAGACGTCAGCTTTTAAGTAAAACAGAGTACTGCTAAGCTGTAAAAAATGGTAAACTAGAGACATTTATAACTAAACGGATACACATTGAGGTCTTACTCTAAAGTGGGGGAGGTAGGAAAGGGAAAGAAGGGAAGAAAAAAATATGAGAAAAGAAGACAAAAAGCAGAAAGAAAATTTTTGTAAAGGGGAATGGGGAGAAAACAAGAATCACGATATATACAAGTACAGATCCCCAATGATGCATGTGATTATAGCTACTTAAAATGTACTCATGAACTTAAAGAAGGTGGAGGGGAGAAAGAGGTTATAATTATAATTACAGTTTTCCTTGAAATAGCCCATTTTAGCTTCTGTTAGTCACTTTTCTGGTCGAGACGTCGTACCTGTTAGTTACCAATTAGAGGAGGAGTTCGTTTTGTCTCTGTTTTCGACCCATGGTTGGCTCCCAGGCAGGGATGGCACTGTGAAGGGTCTGGCAGAGGGAAGCTGCGCATGGCACGGGGGTCAGGAGGCAGGCAGAGAATCACCCTTTCAGGTGTGCCCCAGCGGCCCCACCTCCGTCGACCCTCAGTGGATTAGCCCCCGGAATTAGCATGGAGCCCCATGATCTGATCAGCTTCCAGAAGCCCAGCCTGTGCACACAGGAGCTCCTTGGCGGACGGTCTAGATCTAGACCCTGCGTAGCGGAGGTAGTGGGCTTTGCTTCCTTCCTGCCCTGATCATTTCTTGGGAGTTTGAAAGACTCAGTAAGATAAGAAGGAGAACGTGTACCTTCGGGGCATCACCTTGTGTATCTCAGGGTGTCCCCAGCATAGACACCTACTGTAGGAGTGGAGAAAATTTTTCTCTCTCCCCTTTATAATTCTTCATAGAACAGACTCCTGTACAAAAGACAGATTAATAAGAGAAAATTGGAATCTTCGTAATATATGTGCCCCATGTATACATAGGAGATAGGCAGAGAAAGGAAGGCGTGTTTCACAGGCCTGCTGGTCCCTTTTCCTCAACGAGAATCTGGTGGTTCAGTCTTCATCCTTTTCCTGGTTTTTTTCTCAGTGCTGAGAGAAAATATCCAGAGTGAAAGGAAGGAAGGTTTATTTCATTCGACAGTCAGCCGGCTCCATGGCAGAGGGGCGTCACAGAGGAGAAACAATCCATGCCAGGCGAAAGGCAGCGAAGTAGTGAAATAGCAAGCAGATATGATCGACAGTACCACCCTCTTTCTATTCCTAGTATCTTATCCAGTCCACCCACCCTCAGGGCAGATGGCACTCACAGCCCTGGTGGGCAGCGTCCAGCCTACGCAGAACCCCAGCAGGCTAGTCAGTGGACCGATTCAGTAACCACAGACCCTTGACCTCACACTCCTGATCCAGCCATTGAGGAAAGTCTGACCTATGACTGTGAGGCTTTGTGGGTACATCTAGATGCCAGCCATGACAGAGGCTTTCTTTATGAAAGATATTTCCTCTATAGATATAAATTTCCCTTATAAAATAGTAGTTTCTATTCTTTTTCCAGAGCTTTTTCTGTGTCTCCACTTTCTTAAAATAATCAGCTCAAAATAATTCTTATGCCTGGGTGGTGTGTATTGGGTGGTGCATTTTCCTCCTTCACCATCCGTTGATGCCTGGGCACAGCTCCCTGGGCCTAGGCAGTGGAGCACCCGTGCCCTCTTGGTCCTAGGCGTGAGGAGGCCTGACTTGCTAGGTGCACCTGTGTACGTCTCCACTTGAGTGTGGGCTCAGGTGAGGCTGGAAGGGCAGTGCATCTGCCTCCAGCCCCTTCCTGCCTGTCCTGCTTGCTCCTTGTTCTGAGGAGTGACAGCTCTCAGGGAGAAGCCCGTGTGGCGGGGCATGCGGGGCCTCCCCTGAGCAGCCCCTCAGATCGGCTGCCTCTGGCCAGGGACCCCATGAGTGAGCAGGGCGCTGACCCCCCCGGGGACCTCACTGATGCAGGTACAGTTAGACACAACAGGTGCTAGTGCAGTGCTGTGGTTGGTGTATTTATTCCTATTTCGTGCTGTGACTGTCATCGGGTGATTAAATTTTAAAAGTCAAAAGGCACATGGGTGACTGTCACATTAGAAATAAGAAAGGCCCATGGAGGACACTGGGAAGGAAGAGGTAAGCTAGGAATCGTCTCATACTGCGGTGTGTGTGGCCCTTGCAGTCCTGTGACCAGGCTGACCGGGGCCACTCCGCTTGCAGCACGGTGCCATCTGAGTTCCCTGGTGTTGCCCAGTGGGTGCCCGGGGCAGCTTCATGGAGAATGTCCCCGAAGGCAGGCTGGGCGTACACTCAGAGGAAGGCACCTGGGGCCAGGAGTCGCAGGTGACACTCTTCAGGGCCCCTGGTCCTCCAGGAGTGCACTTTCATTCGTTTTTTAAAATCAGAGTGGAATCTTTCTGATAAGCGTATCTGGGCAGCAGGTGTTTTAAATGGCTGTCCTTCACACGAGAAGCTCGCTAGCTTTGAGACGCTGCTGGGAATTCGGAGGTTTCTCAAAAGGGTTGTTTTGCTTTGAAACGCGTGTCGCTGTGCCCAGACTGGTCTGGCTGTCGGGACAGCAGGCACAAGCTGCTGCGTCAGCTCCAACAGTGAGTTCTTCGTAAAACCCCAAACTTCTCAAGCGTTGAGACCTTACTTGATGCATTTTACTGCTTTCTTTCTTGACAGTGAGTAATGTAAGTTTTCTTTAAAGATGACTTTCCAGAGTACTAATTGTTGTGCTACTTCATTTGGTCCACTGGCTTTATTCCCGTCATGCAGGCTCGAGAGGTCTCTGATTGTCTAGGCATCTCGGGGGCTCTGGTTTTGCCTCCTAGTGAAAGAGAAGCTTTCCATTTGATGCAGTGGCCCCTTCGTGAGGACCCTGGAAAAGCCACGCGGAGTAGCCCCATCCGCGCCAGCCCAGTTGTCCGGAGAAGCGTGCGGCACGACGGTAGGTTTTCCCTGAGGAGCCCAGTGGGCCTCACGCTCCTCGTCTGACTCAGAGCCCTGAGGGGCGACCGCACAAGCCCGTCAGAGGCGCAGACAGTGTCCTGCCCACGGCAGCGCGATCGTTTGAAGAGTCGCTCGCGGGTGGTTCGGGCTCCACCTTCACTGGTGCAAGATGAGTTAGACTGACTGGAAAAGTCCATGCCGACCTCAGAAGCAACTGTTGGATTATTATCCCGTAAGTTTTTTGCTGTAGTTTAGGTGGAGATAGATGTTTCTGATTTATTGCAATTAATTTTAGAGTTCTTACACACAAAGTGACATTCAGAGTAGTCTGAAAAGACTGTTTTTTTTTGAGACAGGGTCTCGCTTTGTAGTCCAGGCTGGCCCTGAGCTCACTATGGAGCCCAGGCAAGCCTTGAACTCAGCAATCCTCCTGCCTCTGCCTCCCGAGTGCTGGGATGATAGGCGAGAGCCACCACGCCCGGCACTGTGGTGTGTGGTATTGATTGCTGGTTGTATGTGGTTACCAGGATCGAACTCAGGACCTTGCGCTTGCGAGGCAGGCGCAGGAACCACTGAGCTAAATCTCCGTGGCTGAGCAGAGCATCCTGTGGGGTCCGTCACGCAAGATCCAGCTTGTGCCCAGGAGCCCGGCGTCTCTCCCGGTCTGGAGGGCAGATTTGTAAGCTTACCTGTCAAACAGTCCCGTCCTGCTTCCCATCCACCCTAATAACACAGCGGGAGTTTCCTGCAGGGAATGCGCAGGCCTGATTGTTCACAGCTGCGGAGTGGAGGGGCCGTTCCAGCCTGAGCCCTTAACCCCGCCCTTTCCCCTTCCTCGCAGCTTTCGGAGCGGGAGCCGGACTGCAGAGGTCTGTAGCGGATCCTCAGGCTGTAGAAGAGATGTGCTCCAGCCTCGGCGAGACTAGCGCGACCGCGGCTGTAGTCAGTACAGTAACGAGTGATGTCAGAGGTCTCAGATTCAGGCAGGGACACAGTCCCGAGTGTGACCGTGTTCAGGGGCTTGGTCACGTAAAATGCCAGGGCACCCACAAGCAACAGTCCCTTCCCACCACCTGCTCACTTCAGGGGCGGCTGTGGGGCGCCTGTCTGCGACTCCCGAGCAGACAGACGGGCTCCACAGCATAGGGTTGACGGCTAGCTGGGCACTCATTTGGACAGCGTTATTCAGGATGTTTCTATGATGGTGTTTTTGGATGAGGTCACTTTTTAAATTAGGGGATTTTGAGCACAGCGGATTCTTCCTAGTGATGCGGGAGCGCTTTCTCCAGCCGGGTGGGGGTGGACTAGAATGGGAGCCTGGTCTGCTCCAGCCGGACGAACTGCCCTCAGGCTCCGCGGGCACCAGTCCCCTCCCGCCTGCTCCCTTGCGCAGGCCGCTGCCGTCAGCCTCCGCGGTTACGCGAGCCGGCCGGCCCCGCAGCAGCCCCGCCCGTGCCTGGGCCTGTGTTCTGTGGGCCCCGTTTCTCCGGAGCCTGGACCGATCGTTCACTGGTCTCTAGGGCGGTACTTGGGGGACCCGGGGTAATCGTTCAGGAAGCCTTTCCCGGCCTCCCACTTGTCCTCATCCTGGGCCCTTCCCGAGGTATGAGAGGCACCAGGGTGGGCCGGGAGGGCGGAAGAGCCCAGCGGCTCCGCCAGCCTCAGCGGGCTCGGGAAGGGAGGAGGTGCTTCGAGGTTGATGCTTCACTGGTGCCGGTGAGGGGAGGACAGCGCGAGCTGACAGGTCGCAGGACCTGCGTTTCCTGTGGGTTCGTGTGAGTGTTGTCTTGATTTCTTTGGTATTTTTCATTCATTCATTTGATGAATACGTATTGCAAAAATGCTATATGCCAGGAACAGCTGTGGTTCTAAGAATAAATTGTTAAGGAAAGCCGGTACGGTCTCTGGTGGGACTTCTAAATTGCTTGTATGATTTATTAGACAAAGCCTGTTTCTGTAGACTTCTATGATTTCTAGATACTCTTATTCTCCTTTAATTTCTCTTTAAGTGAGTGGCATTTCTTCTGTATCAGTTATAATACTGGGTTCTTCCTATTTTATTTTAATAGAAGTTATGAATAAATTGTACATGTAAAATAAGTAATAAAAATTTATACAGAAGACCTCCATCTAGTAGTATTTTTTTCCTTTTATTTACCTCAACAAAATTTAAGAATCTGATGTAACTTGTAAATAGTCCTGGAAAACATCAGAGAGCGTGTGTGTGTTTCTCAGATTTCAAAATTAAAATCATATGAGAAAGAAGCAAAAACTGTAGGTTTAACTGGCTGTTAACTTTTAGGTTTATGTAAATGTTCCATTTGAGTCATGAAAATTGGAAGGAAGTTGGATGCTCATCTTTGAAAAAAGAGGCGGAAGCTGTTGCAGAAATGCCACAGCCGTTGCCGTTTGCTGTCCTCTTCCTGGAAAATGCGTGTTAGGGGAAGGCTCGGGGTCGCGGGAGGGTGTCCGCGCAGGGCGCTGGGACGGACGGGAGATTGCCTCGGACCTTTGCAGACCGAAAGATTCTGTTTAGCTCTCTGTGAATTTCACAGGGTATCATGAAAACTCAATGTGAAAATGGGCAGCGACGACTGTATTTGAACATGGGCGCTTCCTTGTTCACACGTGGGGCAGTCGGGGTTGACTGGCTTTGTGTTCTAGTCCTAATGGCAAGTTGGGCTTCCAAAATGCTTATTCCAGGGCTGGGGATTTAGCTCAGTGGTGCTGTGCCTGCCTTGCCAATGGCAAAGTCTTGAGTTCAATCCCCAGTACTGCAAAAAACGAAATAGCAGCAAAACAAAAAACGACGCAAAAAATGCTGATTCCAATAGGTCTTTTCCACGCATTCTCATTTTTAAAGCCTTTAATTGTACACTATTTTGTCTCCCCTCCTTGCTTTTCATCCAGCATAATCTCACCTTCACATACCCCTCGGAGACTTAGAGCCAAATGGATTTGGGGCTTCGGCCCTTCCCCAGGGACACGCCAGCCCACAGGTACCAGAGGGGGCGCGGTGCTTCTCACACGAGGCAGGAGCACAGTATCTTTTCATATCGGTTTACAGTTCATTCATGGCCATCTTCCTGCCCAAGAAGTAGTCAAACATACGTCCTTTGGAAAAACTCCACTGGAAAGTCATAGGAGTCATGGCAAATAGCTGCCATCTGTCAAGAGGAGAAATGGAGGAAACCGGAAAGCGCGGGGCCTCGGCCTCCGCCGGCTCGTGCCGAGGGAGTTAGGTTTATTCCAGCCGTGGAAAAGGCGCTTCCCGTTCCCTCAGCAGGCCCCAGTCAGGCCCTTCCCAGAGCTGCTTCCGCAGCTCAGGTGGAAGCCGAGGTGCCAGCGAGCTTTTCCTGGTCGGAAGCAAGCTCGTGAGGCTGCAGGCCGGGTGCCCCGCGACGCCTGAGTGCCGCCCCGACCCGACTGCTGTCACTTGACCGCGTATCTGCCTGGGCATTTAACAGCTTTTTTCATTCCAGCAGTCAGGTTTTTTCCCATGAAAGTATTTCTCTACTTTTATAATGGAGTCTGGTCAGAGTTTCTCACTACCATAATAAAAATGATAGTATTTTATTATTGTAAGCATTGTTGAAGTATAATGTTGTGTCCTGTAAAATCTGCTCACTTAAAATATACAATTTTCAAAATAAGTTGAAAGAGCAGTGGCAACGTTACAACCCACTCTTAGAACGTCCCAGCACCCCTTTAGTTAAGGCCCCTGTGGGCTCCCGTCGTCAGTTCCCCGCCCTCAGCCCGCGGCCCCCTCTGCGTTCTGTGTTGGAAGATCGGCCTTTTCTAGGCGTCTCACGTCGTGATAATGTGTGTGCTTTTGGATCCAGCCTACCTTGCCCAGTTGTGAACTTCGTATCGTAGCACACGCCAGTGCTGTCACCCAGGTTTGTTGCTGGGTAGAATTCATGTGTGTTTTGTCTGTACACGTTGTGCTGAGCAGACATTGGGCTGGTTCCCGTGTGGGGCCGTGAGGAGCAGTGGTGCCGTGCGCATCCATGGCTGTGTGGTGCCTTTGGTTCTGGAGGGTGCGCAGACACCAGGGAGAGGAGTTACTGCACTATGTAGGGAGTCCACGTGTTCCTTTTCACTGAATTCCTTCCCACGCCGCCTGGGCCACTATGTCACCTGCACACTCATGCGCTATGCCAGTCATGCACACAGGCAGCAGCAGTGCAGACTCTCTGCCAGGCTGTGGCCCTCCCAGCGGTGTGAGGCGGTGACCGCTGAGGACCCGTGATGCTGACCCTGCCTGTCCTTTGAAGCTGTTGGGGAGACCGTGCTTCTACCGCCTTTCATTGGTTCTCAGGACTCACATATGTGTGTGTGTGTGTGTGTGTGTTTATTTCTCCTGTGGCCAAGAATGGCGTAGAATATACTAGAGCAGAAGGAAAAGACAGGAATAGAGCAGGAAAGTGAAATAAAGATGATAATGCCAGAAAGAGGTGTGGATATGGACAAGTGACTAGAGGAAATAAAGGAATAAGAAGAATTTTTATTTTTGAGACAGGGTCTTGCTTTGTAGTTCAGGCTGGCCCTCAGCTCACTGTGTAGCCCAGGCAAGCCTGGAACTCAGCAATCCTCCTGCCTCTGCCTCCCGAGTGCTGGGATGACAGGCATGAGCCACCACGCCTGGCACTGTGGTGTGTGGTATTGATGGCTGGTGGGCGTGAGTCACCACGCCCAGCATTGTATGTGGTTACCAGGATTGAACTCAGGGCCTTGCGCTTGCAAGGCAAGCGCTAGAACCACTGAGCTAAATCTCCGGCACAGTGTTTCTTCTTTTGGGCTTTACAGGGTTATCCAGACCTTAGGGTTTCCATCTTAAATCAGTTTCTTTAAATTAATTGATTTTATTGGTATATTTTGTACGTACATTATGATCACATTTACATTGAGCTGAAGCAGTTGTTTAATCCTGATCTCAAACGGTGGCAACGACTTTCCCCAAAATGTGATAAAATAACATGTATATTCACATTCAAAGATCTGCTTGTTATACTCAAAAGAGTAGAGAGACACATGCCTGCATATTTAATTGCTTATCACAAATTAGCGGGCTTGATCAAGTGCTATAGCTCTAGTTTTACTGGAGACCAGAGCTTACATATAAAAATGCTTGTTGTATTTTCAGTGATCTCGCTATAAACTTCATGCATTTTCCAGTTTCTCAATATTGTTTAGAAAGTTTTATTTTGGAATTTCCATCAGCACCAGTTTATGAGCTTAACAAAAGACCTGATCTCATTACTTTGTTGTCACACTTTGTATATAAGCTGCCAAAGCAGTGTGCCTTCGTAATTGAGACTATAAATAAATAGAGATTCCTGTCTCCTGTGTTGCCTAGTCCTCAGTTAGCCTGTTTGGAGAAGTGAAAGCGTGTTTTCCTTCTCTCTGCCTCATGAGAAAAACAGCCTGTGTAAAAGCGGGAATACGCTGAGTGCTGCGCTTGCTTTCTCTAGAGGGGAATCCATGACTTTCACTGAGTCTCCTACCCAGCCTTTCTCGCCGCGCGTGATGAAAACTCTCTAAGGGCCTCGAGGGTGCATCAGTTTTCTCTGTGATGGCAGCTACTTGTGCAAATTATGTTACGGGACGTTTCACCTTGTTCCACTCGTTCTGATCCGGCTTGGCATACTGAACGGTCAACAGAGGGGAGCCTAAGGGCGGCACACCTGATGGGTGCCAAGGCCGCGGTGAGTCGTGCCGCGCCCTGCCCCCTCCTGACCTCCGCTGCAGGAGCACACGGCTGTCACCGTGCCCTGGAGATGCGGCCGTCCCGGCAGTGTGGCTCATTTTCCCATTTACTGTCGGTCAACAACTAGCGCGAGACGTCGCGAAGGCCTGTTTTCCATGCCCTGGTCTGCGCACCGTTTTAGGCTTTCCTCGCTTGGGGTGGACATTTTAGGAGTAAATTGCTTGATGCCTTTTTGCTTTTTGAGGAAATGGAATTTCTCCAAGAAGTTCTAGCCCAGAGGACACTTGACAATTGTAACTTACTGAAATAACCCCTGAGCAAGTGTTCAGTGAAATAATAGATGGGGAAATTCACTTAAGTTTAGCGCTGAAAATAGCCCTAAACTCTGCAGTTTGTTGTTCTATAGAAAGAAAAACCGCTGCTAATTTTTCCAGTATTAAAATAAACCAGCCACAAGGGCGCTTGAGAAAGGGAGCGGCCGGCACAGAGCGCCCGGGAGGCCCACTGTCGCTCCGATGGCCGGTGGCTCCCGTGCCCACCACCCTCTGTGCCCTCTGTGCCCTCATCCCGTCGCCCTCCTGCTGCCCAGTGGCCAGGCGTGGTCTTGCTTCCTTGGCCTGAGAGTGAGTCCAGCGGAGCTACAGCCGACGGGGGAGAGAGCTCGGAGGCCGAGCTTCCCGGCTTCTCCGCAGTGTCGGGACTCGCGCCCTTCGGAAGGACGGGAAAGAGCGGGGTGAAAAGCATCAAGGGAGAGCTGGGAAGGGAGGGAACATACAGGGTGCGGCGGGAAGTGGTGCTGGACCGTGGGTTTGCTTCAGCTTCTTTCACGGTCTGCTCTTGCTTGGAAAGTAGAAGTTGTGTGGGCGGAAGGAAGTGTGGCCAGCCCTGCCCCGTCCTGGGGCCGCTGACAGCCTGGGAGCCGGGCGCTAGTGAGGCAGTCGGGGAAACTCTGCCCTGGTCGCCAGAGGCCCAGCCCGGTCGGCCCCCGAAGCTCCTTCACTGAAACGGCACAGAGGACCGAGCCTGACGCTGCCCCAGGGTCCGCTTTTCCTAGGGGCAAAATGTACGTGAGGTATTTTGTGGGTCGAGGACGTTTCCCCCCAGATGACACCATGTAGGTAAATGCCACCCCTTGCTTTCTTTACCGTTCACCCCGGGGCCAGCGAAACCAGGTTACTTAGGGACGGCACCGTGTCGAGCTGACGGGGTGCGGCCCTTTCCTGTTGCCTGCACTTCCCTGTCACTGCTCTTGTCCCCCCCGAGTGAGAAAGGCTGGCGTGTGGAGAGGGCAAGAGGCTGCCCGGTCCCCGGGCTCGGGGGCGCAGCCCGGGTGGGAGTCAGCGCTCCGGGTGGATGGAGGAAGGAAGCGCTGTTGCTCAGGAGCCTTGCGCAGCTACCTGTCTCGCTGCCCTTCCTGTCGCAGGTCCCTGACAGCCGGCGGCGACAGGAGTGGCCTGCCGCCCGTGAGGCCGTTTCTGAAGAGGGCCGCCTTGGTCGTGAGCTACGTGAGTATCTGTGCCCTTCTGCAGCACTGCTGAGTATTCAGGGACGCGGCCCGGGTTGTGTAGAAGAACTGACCACAGATTCTGCCCGCACGATCCCGAGGCCTTAGGAATGTCCAGGCCGCAGACGCGGCGCGTGTTGGAGGTGTGTGCGGAGCGCCCAGGGGTCTGGGAACCTGAGCGGTCTGGAGGCCCCGGCACCCACCGCCGGGCTGTGTCGGTCTCTGCTGCTGTGGACAGACGTCCCCAGGCGTGGTGGCCTGGATTTGTCCCAAGTGCTGTGGTCTGGGGAGCTGCGGTGGGGTCGTCCGCGGGTCACCCTGGCCCCCAGCGGGAGGCGAGCCGGCCGGCTCTTCCTGCCCGCAAGAGCGCGTCGGCGCGTGGTCTCCCTCTGTGGCGCGTCCTCCTCTTGGGCCTTTCCCGGGGCCCACTCTTTCCAGAGGACAGGACTTCCCTGCAGGGGACGCAGGCTTCTAAAGGGCGGAGCCGCCGGCCACAGGGGCTCGGCGGGGTCCCACGGAGCTGCGCAGCGAGTCTTCCGCCTCAGTCTGTCCGTCGCGCGCCCGAGACCGGCACGGCACTTCCAGGACGGCTGAGTGTTCCTGACAGCAGGAGAGGAGGGGCCGTGGGGCGGGAGGGCGGCCCTGCGCGTCTCACCCGCCTTCTTCTCCGCAGGTCACTGTCATTTTGTGCTTCCGTCTGTGGATAATGGGAGGATCTATGCCCCTCTTCTCAGAGCAGGATAATCCAGCTTCGTTTTCGCCTTATATTCTGACAAGGTCAGTGTAATTTTTCTAAAAATTTTGCTCGCTGCTTGTCAGATAGTTTTCAGTAATGTAGGTCTGTGTCTGCGGAAGAAGGAAGCCAGTCTCACACACTGGGAATCTTTTCAGTGAGTGCAGCCACGTGCTGGTTCCCATCGGAACACAAGTATTATTCCACAAGTGCTTTACTAGACGCCTGTTACCAAGATGTGTTGAGTGGCTCATATGGCAGACGCTGGAGAACAGAGCACAGGAGGAGGTGGAAGCTGATTGGCCACCAGAAGTTTTTGTAAGCCTGATGTCAGTGGGAGTCCTCAGTGACCGACAGAGGGACCACAGCTTTGCTGGGATACGGATAATTGCATATCGTCATCTTTCCTTAAGAGTCGTAGAGACAAGGGGTCGGGACGCTACGCTAGTTGGCGTCTCCGGTTCATCGAGGTGTTTTGTTCCTTGCTTTTGTCATGTGGCCTGATGTTCTCCCGAGGCTGTCGGGTATAACTGTGTTTGACAATTTCGATAGCTTTTTTCAGTACCTATTGTTGCTTGTAATGTTTTAAACATTAAGATATGCTGTTCTTATATTTTCATGATTATGTATACCTTTGAATATGACCTGATACCATTTTATGATAGTGATGTTCCCTTTTTGTGTTTAAAAGAAATAATGCTCTTTAATCTTAGTCCATTTATGTGTTGGCTTTTTTGTATATCTCAGAGGTGCCCTTTTTGTTTTTTCTTCACCTTACCATTTTAGTTGACAAATTTCTTCTGTTTTCTTTGTGTCATGTGCTTTTCTTTATTTTTAGTTTTCTTGTTGTTTACTTATGTTTATTTTTGATGTTTAAGGTGGAATTCCAAGCCTTTCTTGTGCTGTGTAACCTGTCTTCTTTTCACTTAGACACTGTTTTTCCATTTCCATTTAGAAGTCGATCCATGCATTTGTATAATGTCGTGATTTCTTTTTATTTTTAACAAATACTAACTTTATCCCGATTATCCAGGAATCCTTGGTACCTAAGCCCTGGGTGTTGATTTACCTCTTAGGCAGTTTAAAATCTCTACACATATTTGTTAATATCTTGCCTTTTCCAGAGTGTTGTTCGATGACTCTTTCGGTTTGATAGCTGTCCCTCACCTCGCTGTGTTGCAAGTCTGTCCCTGCACCAGGCCTCTCTGGCATCAGACTCTCCAGGCTGCTGCCTCGGTGTTCTTAGCTGTGGTAGCTCGTTGATGAATCGTCTCAGGCTGTCTAGCGCCTTACACAGCTACTTTCTGCCTCTGAGCAAAGATCTTCTGCTGCCCCAGTTCTTGTGTGACGGCCGCTTCTCCTTCAGCTTTGCATTGGTTCCTCTCCAAGCTCCCTCCTTTCCTGAGTTTCAGCATTGGCTCCTATGTTCCCAGGTGGATGTAGCCTCCTTGCTGAGCTTCGTGTCCCACAGCCAAGAGGCGCAGTCAAAGGAGACAGCGGAACGGGAGCGCGCGGCCCTCGGCTCACTGGCCACTGCTGTCAGAGCGCAGGTCGTGCCCACCTAGTGCTGTCCCAGGGTCCTCGGCCCTTGGTCTCTGACCAGATCTCAGCTCCCTGCCCCACTGCATTAAGTTGTACTTTCCTCCTCGTAGCTAAAAAAAGAAAGAAGAAAAAAACTTTGGTGAACCTTAGCAAAACTAGGGTGTCAGGCCAGACATTTGCCTCATCCCCTCTCACTGTGGGGCACATGTGCTTTTGCAGAGGGCTCTGCACACCTCTGGGCCAGGCCTTCCTGCCTGCGAGCCGGGCACGGGCTCAAGCCTGCCCTGCGGAGATCAGTGCGGACAGTGGCCGGGGGAAGTGTCCGGTCACCACCGCAGGCGGCCTCCCGGCTCTGCGGGCTCTCCTGACCGGGCTGCGGCCGACCTGGGAATCGGTCTGCTGGTCCACGCGGGTCGCCCGGCTGCGCTGTCCCCCTCACCTCCAGAGCTCACATGTGGCCAAGGAGCAAAGGCTTTGTGTCACTCTATGAACACAGCAGCCCCTGGCCCAGGGCCCGACCCGTATGACCTCCCCGCAGGCGCCTGCAGTCACCCAGGAGACCGGCGGCGGCACCGCCAGGCCCGGACCACCTCTCTCGCTGCCTCGCCTCCCCGCTCGTGCCCAGCAGGGTCCTCACTCCCGGTCACACGGTGTTGTTTCTTCTTTGTAAGTAGCTGTGCTCGCTGTCAAGTGGGACCTTTCAGCGTTTCTACACCTGGGCCTTGCTGTGTGTATCAGTGACATCTTGCTTTCAGAAACCCCACGATCGTGTGAGAGCAGCCTGGTTAGGTTTTCCTTTGTTTCTCGTGGCTTCCTGTGACGTTAGCCCTGAGAGTCCTCGCTTGGGTTTGTTATTCCCTTGTGCTGAGCACAGAGAAATTCCCTGTGGCTCCAGCTTGACTCAACAGGTGGGAGTCACAGTGCTGTGCTCACAGGAAAGCTTCATCCAGCATGACAGGAAAACAAAAGGATCCCGTGCAATTTGCACTGACATAGAGGACTTTTATTCTTCTGGACTTACTCTTGCTGTCTGTTATCGTTTACAGCACTGCCATCTTAGAATTAATGTATAAAAACCTGATAGTTGGGATGATTTCTCTCTACAGAAAAAAACACTTCACGTATCACAGTTTTATTGCCATGTGGGGCACTGAGCAAATCTGTATCTGATTGTTCGTGTTACTCCTTTCTTTTCACTCACTATGAAAGTTCCGGTTTTAAAAAATTCAACTTGAGTCCTTTCTATATATAGCTATATATATTTTTTATCTTATATGTATACTCACTTTAATTTTTAAAAGTAGGTTTTGAATAGTATACAGTTCATTTTATTTTTTAATTAAAAAATTTTTTTTCTTCAAGACAGTCTCACTTTGTAGTTCAGGCTAGCCCTGAGCTCACTCTGTAGCCCAAACAAGCCTCAAACTCACAGCAATCCTCCTGCCTCTGCCTTCCGAGTGCTGGGATGACAGGTATGAGCCACCACGCCTGGCACTGTGGCACGTGGTACTGATGGCTGGTGGGCGTGAGTTGCCACGTCCAGCACTGTGTTATGTGGTTCCTGGGATTGAGCTCAGGACCTTATGCTTGTGAGGCAGAGGCCGGAACCACTGAGCTAAATCCCCGGCCCTACCGCTCATTTATTAAACTGTGTAATTACGTTAATTTTTTGGTATACTCACAGACTGGTGCTCCCGCTGCCACCACCAGTTTGAAGTACTTTGTGTCCCCAGCCCAGGACCCATGCTCCTGAGCAGGCGCTGGCAGCTGCCCCGTCCGTGCCTGCCGGCCCTCGGCCGCCCCGTGCTGGCTTCCGTCTCTGGGGTGACCTGTCCAACCTGTCGCACGGTGCAGTGGCCTCCTGCGAGGTCTCTGGCGGTCACTCGACGCCCTGTTTTCAAGACTCATCTGCACAGCGGTGCTTAGCAGGGTTTCATGCCTCTTCCTTCCCCACTGAGTGCCCTCGTGTGGACATACACGTTTTATGTTTTAAAAGATGGGTGTTCGAGTGGTTTCTGCTTTTTGGCCAAGTACTGCGGCCGTGTGCCTTCTGCGCAGGTGTGTTCTCCTTCCTCTGTGGTGCCACCCGCGTGTGGGTCGACAGGGTCAGGAGTGGGATTCGGTGTGCGGCTCCTGGCAGACCCTCCAGACTGTTCCCCGACGCCATGCTGTCGTTTTGTTTCCCACGAGCGGGGCATGCAGGGATTGAATCTAAAATATCTGCACCGAGCTCCCTCCCAACCCTTCTCGTCCTTCGCTTTGAGTTTCCTCAGTGCCCAGGCCTCGATCTTGGGGTCCTCTCGCCTCAGCCTCCTAGAGTGCTGACTGGGGTCACCAGTGTGTTCACCGCCTCCAGCTCAACGCTTGTCTTTCGGGCAGTCTTTTTATTTTTATGACAGCCCATCAGTGTGAGATGGCGTCTCCGGGTGCCTGTTAGCTCAGCCTCATGGCTGACCGTGCGGAACACCGTTCTGTGTCACGTTGGCCCTTGTGCCGCGTGCTTGGCACAGTCTCTGCGCGTGTCCTTTGTGTGCTGCTCGAGTTGCCTCATCGTTGAGTTGTGACCACTTGGGGTCTCCCCGTGCCCCGTGCGGCTCCCCTGTTGGCGGTGAAGTTCTCGCCTCCTCTGGCCGTCCTCACGCCCTGGTGTCCCGGAAGTGCGGCAGTGGCACCGGGCCATGGAGTCCCGCGTGGCGGCCTGTTTTCGTGACCTGTGAGAAGACTGCTTAGTCCTCTCTCGAACGGCCTTGCTGAGTCTCCGCTTCACTTACTAGTGAATTGTACCAACCTTTACTCTTACCGTTTCTGTGAGAGTCATGTTTCCTGCTCTAGCAGCACCGGCCGTCGAGCCTCGGGCCTCACGCGTGGAAAGCAAATGCTCCTCTCACCCCAGCCGCGTCCTGGCTCTCTGTCCCTGCCAGGCGAGTCTCACTGAGTCACCTGGGCTGATCGCACTCAAAATGCCCCGAGATGCTCCTGCCTCGGCCTTCATAGTTGCTCAGATTATGAGTGTGCACCATCTTGCCTGGCTTATTTCAGCCGTATTTTTAAAAATTATATTTTGGTATAGTTTGTTAACAGCATTTTAGAAGCCATTTAGAATTTGACTTATTATTCTTGACCAGTGGTCCTGTCAAGCCACAAGGCAAATCATTAAAATCATTTATCTTTTCCTTTTCCATTTTAGCCTAAATAGGTAGATTGTCTTAGCTGTCAGCTGATCTTTCACAGTGGATCAATAGCTTTCCCATCTATCACGGAATGGACTGTGTGGATCAATTGAGTGATGTGACACTGAATTATAGATGCCGCTACTTTGCATTTAAAAAGAGCAGTGTAGAGGCCAGAGAACAGAGGACACGGTATTTTGATTGCACAGCCTTCCTGTCTGACAAGGCAGCCCCGTAGGCCATCATGCCCCGGCGGCGCAGGACAGATGACCCTGCAGCCCTGACGCGGGCGCCGTCACTGCTTCCTCTCGCTGGCGGTCTGCGGCGCCGAGTGCCCGTGGCCGGGCCTGCCCCTCGCAGTGTCCCTCCCCGCAGGCCCCGGGTCGCTCTCCTGCGCGCTGGAACAGCCCCAGCCCGTCCCTCTCCCCGCTGCCCTGCTCAGCTCCGTCCTCCCTCACCGCTCCTCGCCCCGCGGCAGGGCTGCTGAGGCTCTTAGCGTTTAGGAGGCAGAGGTTCCTGTTCCGGGGACCTGGGCTGCTGCGCCCTTCGCATCCGTCTCCCGGCGGCATGGTGCCAGTCCCGCAGAGGGCGGCGGTGGGTATGTGGAACGACGAGGGACTACACAGATGAAGGTCCTGGGTCGCTCTGGCCCAGAGCAGCACAGCACGCGGCACCGCTGGGGTCTTTGTTGTTCCCGGCAGCGAAGATAAAGAGTCGAGTCGCAGGTCCTGGTACGCCCTCGCTGGTCTGCAGGTGGGAACGCTCGGCCCAGTCAGAGCCCCAGGCTGCTCCCGAGGGGCCTGGGGTGACCGGGCAGCCCTAGACACCGAGGGCGGTCTGCACAGGGGTGGATGCACCCGCAGGACTCCTCAGGGTCCGGGGTGTAAACTACAGCGACGCGCCTGCCTGTCCCTCTGCTGGGAGGCTGTGGGTACCTGGTCAGAGCAGCTGGTCCTTCCTGTTGGGTCTAGGGCAGGCCCAACCAGAGGGCGCAGGGGCGGCCGCCTCTGGTGTCTGTGGTCTGCGACTCCTCTGTCCTCCGCGAGTGTGAGTGGGGAGAGTCCTTCCTGCCCTTGGGCGTGAAGACCTCCCATTCCCATCTGAGAACACGCCCTTCAGAGCCCCGACGGTGGGTGCGCAGCTTCCTGCAGCTCAGCCCTGGGCTCCTCCCTGACGGAGTCTGCGGGGTCAGCGTGACAGCCCCGCACACGTGCCTCAGGGACACCTGCACGGCGCGCTCAGTTCTAGGTCCCTGGAGCCCGGAGCTTCGCGTCGGGGCTTAGAGGACGCGCGTTTGGGAGGAGATGGACTGAACTGCCGCGTGACTCGTCCGCCAGAACGGTGTCCTCTAACCCGGGGTTTACTCTTCTGTTTCCCCGAGTGTCTTCAGACCTGCGGCGCTTAAGATTCCCTGCAGTAAATCTGAAATGACAGGTGAAACCAAAAGCCTCGGTGAAGCTCACTGGTACGCGGCGTGGGGGCCTGCAGCAGGAAGATCACGCTCCTGCCATCAGGCGACTCTGCCGCCTGTTACTAGGCTTTGTTTTAGCAGACGTTCCGGGTCAGGGGACGAAGGGTCGTACATTTGCCTTCATAGTTGGAAATGGTTGTCTTACAGATCCACAAAGCAGAAGAAATAGGATTTTCAGTGAAAGAATATGAAGTCCTCTTTTAAGTATCATGCTTTTTTCATGAGCTGTGGTTCTGGATAAACAGCTAGAACAGACCTGCAAGTTAGTTTCTGCTGTTTAGAAATCAAGGCACAAGTTTCCGTCACATTGTGGGGCAAGATCAAGGCAAGGAATAATAAGATTAAGATAGATCTCAGCTTTTTCCTGCTGTTTTCCCGTTTCCAGGTAATGGATCCAAACAGGCTCAGTACCTCATCTTGATTGGTGCAGCCTTAGAACCATTTTTTCTTAGTAATTCTGGACTCTCCGCATGCGGAAGCCATCTCATCGTAAACTCAGAGCACAGCTTTATTGACTTTAAAAGTTTTTCTTCATAAATAATACCTTGTGGGGAAAGGGAGACTAAAAATAATCAAGATATGATAAGTACATGTAGTGATTCCCCAGGATGGATGTTATTGTAGTGTATCATAAACAAATACTAACACAACAATAAAGTAGTACTCTGTGTGTTTTAAAAGGCTGTGCAAGATGAGCTATGTTGTTCCTGCTCAGCAGCCAGCAGGTCCCTTAAAATGGAACTGAAGAAGTTTCGTTATGTGAAAGCAACAGTTACCCGCTGGGAGGAGTAACAGAATCACCAAAGGAAGTGTGTTTAAAATAAAAATTCCCTGTTTCTTCTCACAGATGCTCTGGTTAGATAGGTCTCAAGACCCTGTGGTAGCGACTGAGTCTGTCTCCCACTGGCAGCCTGTGCAATGTGGGAGGCCCTCCCTCCTGTCCTCGCGTTCGTGGTGTCAGGACTTGAACTCAGGCCCTAGCTCAAGCTAGGCAAGTGCGCCACTCCAGGGTCACACCCCAGTCTCTTGGAATCACGCTGAGACCCCCGGAGTCCTCGGGGCGAGGGAATCCCTTTGGGGCCAGAGGCTGCCCTCCTGTGTATTTCATTTTGTTTTATGGAGAAGTAGCTTCTTGAGAGTGCAAGCATTGTCAAGGCCGCGGCACGGCGTCTTCCAGACTGAGCCGTCATGTGTGGCAGCAGTGTGTCTCACGCGCCCTGGATACCAGGAGCCAGGGGGACAGGAAGGCAGGGTGGGGTCAGACGAGGCGCCTGTGCAGGGAGGGCCCATTGCGTCTCCGGACCAGGACTGTTCCTTGGAGGGCGCTGTCGTGGGTCCCTCAGGGATAGTTTCTTTCTTCAGAAGATTGTTTAAGTCTTGGCATCTACATGCTGTTTTATTGTCATCTGGACTTCCTGAGGGCCTGCTGCTTCCTGCTTCAGTGAAACGGAAGAGCAAAGTGGACTTTTCACGATGGCTGCGACGGTGAACGTGAGCTCGGGGTCCGGCACAGTCGGCGCGGCCCGCTGGGCGCTGCGGCGGGTGGCAGCCCTCCCTGCCTGTGCTGCTGGG
Source organism: Thryonomys swinderianus (assembly GCA_004025085.1). Taxonomy (NCBI): domain Eukaryota; kingdom Metazoa; phylum Chordata; class Mammalia; order Rodentia; family Thryonomyidae; genus Thryonomys; species Thryonomys swinderianus. Next base: position 22,372 of record PVIC010020613.1, read on the forward strand.
GGTGGTGCTGCCGCCAGGCACCTCTGCACAGAGCGCCATGGGCCCCGAGAGGTTTTGTCCAGCCGCCCACGCTCACAGGGGCGTGGGAACGGCGGGCAGCTGCGCCGCGCACCTGCTGCGGTCCCAAGCTGTGTCCTCCGCTGCGGGAAGGAGGGTGACACCGAGGCACGGTTTCTGTTGTTACCGGACAGTGCTAACGTGTCGCAAGCTGGGAAACATATGCATAGGCTCCCAGTGTCGTCAGGGTTCGTGCATCCGGCAGGGTGGCTGTGCTCCGTGAGGGAGGGACTTGGCCTTGAAACGAGGCTGGTGCTCAGTGCTCAGGGAGAGAAAGGCAACGAAGAAATAAACCACACAGTTGCTTTAGAAGCTGCTCTTTTGCAGACAGCTGGGTCAGAGGTTTCCAGCCATCTTACCAGGTGAACGCCCTTTGCTCCCTGCTGTGGTGCAGCTGTGTCCCTGTTACTGAGATAACGCGCTAATGGCACATTTCAAAGGTCAGAAATAGCATTTCATGCTCACTTTTTCCGGGGTAGCAGCAGGTTTCACTTAAATTCTACGCATTGCAGTTTAACCCACAAGAAGCAAAAGTCAGCCTGGGTATAGCTTTGTGATGCCGCTGTGCCAGCCTGGCCTCTGATCGGCCCAGAGGCGGGCAGTGCCAGGTAGTGAAAGATGGAGACAGACTGTCAGAGTGTGTGGGGCTTGAGAGGCCAGCGCCAGAGTGGGCAGAGACAGGCTCCAGCCACCACTGCTCACCGGGCGCCCGCAGCTCCTGGAGGGAGCGTCAGGTGATGATCTTCTGGTGACGAAGATCTTCAGCTGATGGGGCCGGGCACGGGCGCAGCATTCTTACAGCAGCGGGGAGACGGTGGCAGGCTGGTACGGAACTTGCCTTCGCCCAGGTGAAACCTTTCTCTCTCTCTCTCTTTTCTTTCGTTTTTTTTTTTTTTCTTTATTACTACTGGCTTCTCCGGGGCTGGGGATTTAGCACAGTGGTTCTGGTGTCTGCCTTGCTAGCACAAGGTCCCAAGTTTGATTCCCAGTACCAGAAAGAGTACTACTGGCTCGTCAAGGACCTAGGACGTCTTCAGCTGGTGTAATCTCGCTCAGTGTTTCACAGCACCGTGGGGCGGGGCCTCAGCTGTGACCGGAGTCACACGGCCAAGCTGGCTCTCAGCCAAGACCTAGGCTTTAGGTGAGCCCCAGCCGCAGTTTAATAATGAGGCGATTCTTCCTCAAAACTTCTACAGAGTGGCTGTGTGCGTGAGACAGAAGTCCTCTCACTTCACGGCCCTGCTGTTCTGTGGAGTGTCGTGAGCTCGTGTCGGAGGAGGTGCCAGGACGCCAGGCCGGAATCGCAGTCCGTGCCCGCCGGACGGCGCCTGGGGTGGAGTCCCCCTGGATTGGTCTTGGGCCCTGCCCAGAGGGCTGTGGGCCTCGCGTCCGGGTGCCCCTTCCTCACTGGCACAGTTCCTCTGCTGTGCTTCGCGGGCTCCGTGAAGCAGGACCTCACCCCGCCCCGCCCTGGCGCCCCGCCTTGGCGCCAGCTGCCATGGTGTCAGGCATTGCATCTCAGCCGCGGGAGAGCGTTCGGATGCAAACAGCTTACCTTTGGTTAGATTATAGAAATGTGTATGTTTGCCTTAGGCTGAGATAAAAATACAGAACTCACATATTTTCAGATGTGTAGGCATTATTTGAATGTCAGGGTGATTCGTTACACTTCAGAGTGAGTTCAAAGGGCCTGGTGTTGGGGAAGCCATGACACACGAGCAGCAGCCCCTGCCCTCCTCAGGGGGTTTCTGTGTCGGTGGCAGGCAGCAAGGACAGGCACTGGGGCGCAGGTCGGGGCGGCGTGCCAAGTCCTGGGCTGTGCGCAGTCCCTGGCCTGGAGGGCGGCGACAGAGAAGGCTTGTCGGAGAGCCCGCTTGTGCTGGGACCTGAGGGCTAGGAGCCGAGCGGTGTGGCCTCGCTGAGAGCGGTTCCGGAAGGCGCTGTGGGTGGCCATTTGGGGCTGAGGACCTGGAGGGGCGGCCTTGCAGGGGCACCCTTTTCCCGAGGCCTAAACGGGGCCTATGTACGTTTTGTGTTTACGACATCTGTTTTCTGGGTAACAGTGGAGACACTGACTTCCAGAGCCAGCGTTTGGGCTCCGCGCGGGCGACGCAGCCCGCCGCAGCCCGGCTTCTCTTCTCCTCTGCTTGTGTCTTCTGAAGCTGCTTACGGACGAAAGCGCATGACGCGGTTGTCTGAGGAGGATTCCTGGCTGTCTGTCATGTGCTCCGCTTTGCTGGCAAGATATTCGCGTAGTTTTCCTGCCATTGGCAGAATTTATAGTAGAAAATTAGTAAATAACTCATTCTGTTTTTGCTTTTGCTTTGAAAAAGAGAGAGAACCCAGCAGGGCAGAGATACGCCAGTGATTATTTCAGCTCTGAAAATTGAGTGGAAATAAACAACGTGATTAGCTTGAACGCAATTCATTGTAGAGGGACTGTTGAAAAGAAGTGCTCTAGTCCTTGATTACAGCAGCTCGACTGGCCTTCCCTAGAGCGCAGTTAGCTTTTGGAGGGACCCCAGATGGCTCCTCCGTGCTTAGATTTGCAGGAACATCTATGCCAGTGCTCTGCCGGCGTTGCGGGTAGCTCTTAATGACTACATTAATGGCAGGATCTGAGTCACGTGGGCACCGGAAGGGGCGGCTCTGAGCATCGAGGGACCATGCACACGTATGAAAAGGAGGCCTTGGAGGTAACAGTCCTGGCCTCCCCGGGGCCACAGGAAAGTCGCTTGTAGTGCTCCGGTTTACTTCACCTTGGAAACCTAGTTGGGTTACAGTTTTTATAAAAAGTCCCAGTGACTTATCTTTTCGAGTCGTCTAAACATTCCAATTATAACATTTTAAAATATTAATCTTTTTTTTTTTGTCAGTACAACGTTGAAAGTCTGAGAAACATGTGAAACTCAGGAGATGATTCGTAGGGCAAAACCAAAACATGAAATTAAAGTTAAGAAATTGACATGAACATAGTCAAGCTACAATTAGAAACAAACTAAGAAAATATTATTATTGTTGCCTTTCCCCCTGCTCAAGGATTTAGTGTGAAAACTGAAATGTGCGTAAGAGTCGAGGAAGTGGTAGCAGGAGCCCTTACCAGGAAGGAAGTGGGCCCCGCCCCGCCCACTCCCTGTGCCTCACCCCGTCAAGTCCTCTAGTGAAATCAAGATATAAACTTAATTCATATGTATCAATTTGGTGATACATTTCCAAAAGACAGGGACTACTGAAACGATTACCAAAATACCATTATCACGCTTAAAGAAATGAATGACGATTCTCTGTATCTAGTTGTGTTGTCTGTCAGTCAGCATTTTGGGATATTTCCAGTTATGTCATAAATGATCAGTTTTAATAACAGTTGAGTCAGGGTCTAAACACAACTTGCAGCTCTACAGTGTCTCTTTCATCACCTTTACTTTACAGAGGCCCCAACCTGTTGTAAACTGCTTGTTCAGGGAGCGAGGGCACTTGCTCTGTGGTTCCCACAACCCGACATTTACACCCTGCGTCCCTGCAGCATCACATGATGCGTGCTGTGCTGGTGTATTATTGTGGACACACACTGAGTTTTAGAACTTGATCCAGTTCAGGAGTTTGGTTTTCCCTGTGGGGATGCTCGAACTGTGCTGGGGCTCGAACCTGGGACCTCGTGTGCTGGGCGGGCCCTCTCACACAGAACCACATCCTCACTCGCTTTTGAGACAGTGTCTAACCAAATGGCTTGGCCTCAGACCTGGGATCCTCCTGACTCAGCCTCCAGAATAACTGGGTTTTTAATCATGCATTACCACTTCTGCTTTTCTAAAAGTAGGACTGTTAATTAGGTGCGTGTGCTTTCTTTAATTAGGTCTTACTTCCCTTTTTATGATGTTAAATTGATGATTGGTGAGGGCATCTGATCTAGTCAGACCCAACCTTTAGAAAATACATAATTAGCTCCTCCCCAAATAATGTTAGCCCCCATTGGCGATCACTGCTTATATCCATTATTTTAAGACGTAGCTTGTATTAAAGTACTTTGTAGGAGCTGGGGCGTGGCCGGCCGGGAGCTCTTGGGCCTCCAGGCCGTCTCACCCCAGGAATTCGAAGCGGCTTCTGTGCTTCTGCAGGTCCTGTTACGGGTGGCTGGGAGGGGCCTGGGTTCCGTGGGCCAGCGGGCCGGCCAGGATTCTGTCCTCCGCCAGAGATGGGGACAGACCGGGCCTGCCTGATGACTGCTTTTCCAGGAGTGCTCTCGGGCCCTTCTGAAGGTGTTCCCGAGGCCTAAGAGCCACCTGTTTACAATCCTAACCCTCTTGTCATAGATGCCAAAGAAAGGGCAGTCCGGGTCGGTGGCTGGGGTGGACTGGCGCGGGCAGATTCTTCTGGCAGCTTCGGCAGCAGCGGCTTTGACAGGTGCCGGGCGCCGCCCAGACGGCGCTGTGCTCCGGACGCCGAGCGAGCTGCTGGTCTCCAGGCGTGGAGGGCTGGGCCGGGCAGAGGTTGTGAGCTGAGAGCTCGCAGCTCCCATGGGCTGCGTCGGTGACCGAGCAGATTTAAGGACGTTCCCTTCTTCCACACCCGGAGGGCGGCTCCGCTTCTGCCCGCCGAGGCCCAGCCGGGACAGGGACCAGCACCTTCTGTCGGCCTCCCTGGTCCACAGGCGCTGGCCCCTCCCTCCTCTCGGGGGCGAGCCCGGCCACTGCACCAGGGAGTTCACCTCCCTGTCACAGCTGTTTCGATTTGTTTGGAAATAACTACAGTATAGGTCAGTGTGTAATAACAAGGATGAACTATTCTCAAATTACTACAGATTCACGGGCACTACTAAGAAAAGACAGTTCCAGTGTTTCCTGCAGTGGGCACATGCCCGAAATAGGCTAGCGTTTCTGCCGTAGGCTTTCGTGCACCTTCCCCTAAACAGAATTGATTTCACTTTGCAATGTGTTGGTTTGCCTTGTAACTGCCAGTGTGTGTCACAGAAACTGCCTTTGTTTACCGTTGAGAGGCCGCAGCCCCCCGCAGTGGGCAAAGCCGTGGTGCTGTGCCCTGCGACCGGTGAAGTGAGCACAGGGACGACGGCCGCTCATCGGCGGAACAGAGATCATACCGAAACACGTGCACGAGCGTTTGGTGACCTTGAGTTGGACTCAGTGATTCTCCTTCTCTTCGTAGATTCCTTACCTATTCCTACCTCTTGGCCTTCAACGTGTGGCTTCTGCTGGCACCTGTTACCCTGTGCTACGACTGGCAGGTTGGCAGCATCCCTCTGGTGGAGACCGTGTGGGACATGAGGAACTTGGCCACCATCTTCCTGGTGGTCGTGATGGCCTTGCTGAGCCTGCACTGCCTCGCGGCCCTCAAGGTAACTGTCCAGTCGGGTGGGCTCTGCCTGTGGAGAGAGACGACCGACACTCACTCAGGTCCTCCTGTGCACAGGTTTCTGGGTGTAAGTTGAGTCTGTCTTCCCTGAAAACCTGGTGTAAGTCAAGGTTTTATAGTGAAGAAGACATCTTAGAGATGTCAGCTGAGATAACAAACCGGGCCCACCCTAAGCATATGGTTTTACGGACCGTTTATCCTGACTTTGTCGAGAGTAGATGTTGAATCTGAATTTTACAAATGAAGTTTTTCCTCCGGAGTTTGTCTAGTTCTTGAACTCATTTGTTTTCATGTAATTTACTTGGTAAGTGGGATAGTCGAGAGAATATATTTATAAACGCTTGCAGTATGGTGAGCCCTCTAGCTCCACTGAGCGCTGCTGGAATAGGTGAGTCACTTCTTTCTCATCCCCCAGAAGGAGTAAAACTGGACAGAGTTGTTGAATCCAGTAACTCAAACTGCTGCTTTGGATAAAATGCCCTTTGCTGGAAGCTCCTGGTAATCCTGGAGCTGGAGGCAGAAAGCCAGGTTTGTCAGTCCCTCGGGGCTGACTTGCCTAGGAGAAGAGCAGAGTGTGTAGAAGTGTAAGGGGAGATGCTGTGAGCAAGAGATCTGCGGAGGGCTGGATGGCACACTCCAGCGTTCGTGACTGACTGCAAAACAAGGGCTCCCCACCGGGGTCTCCCCTGTTTGTCCCAGTTCTGAATGAATTCTTCGACCCTTCCACAGGTCGGGCAGCAGAGGGTAGGCGCGTCTCCGGCTTGAGCTGTCTCTCCGTCACCTGTGTCCCTGTCCGTAACTGACCGCAACACCAAGGAGGTGTGTGGGAAGTCCTCCCGAGGTCCAGGCAGAAGAAGAAACTCTAAGCAGACATGTTGGCAGTTGTGAGAAGAGTAAAACCAGCAGTTTCAGGAGAACAAAGCTAGCGTGTCCCTACAGTACGGGACATGCAGAGCCTCGTTGGTAATCAGAGGTCACTACAAAGAGATAGGAGAGTGTCGCTCTCATTCAGTTAGGGGTTTAAGAACCAGAGGAAAGAAGGGAAGTAAAATCCAGGTGCTAAACCCATTTGTTAATTCTTACTGTTACTTCTTGTACAGTTAGAATTCTGTTCAGAAAGTCCTCTATTAATGACTTCAAGAGTTTGACCTATTTTATCTCCCAGTTCATTAAGTGTTTTTGTTGTATTATTTATCTTTTTTTTTTTTTTTTTTTTTTTTTTTTTTTTTTTTTTTTTTTTTTTTTTTTTTTTTTTTTTTTTGAGACAGAGTCTCGCTTTGTAGTTCAGGCTGGCCCTGAGTTCACTATGTAGCCCAGGCAAGCCTCGAACTCAGCAATCCTCCTGTCTCTGCCTCCCAAGTGCTGGGATTACAGACTGTTTTATTATTTAGACCTTTGATCCAGTTTGATTTTAGTTTAGTACACGGTGAGAGATATGGGCCCAGATTCAATCCAAAGTACAAATAAAGAGCAAAATAAAAGATGAATTAAACAAGCAGACAGAGTGATGGGTCTCTTGCAGGGGGGAGGGGTCCGAGGAACTAGAGTCGCGAGTGGGC
>PVIC010020614.1:0-29388 GCA_004025085.1 Thryonomys swinderianus
GTGTTGAAAAGTCTGCTGTGGTCTTAATGGGCTTCCCTTTGTAGGTGATTTTCTTCCTTTCTCTCACTGCTTTCAGTATTTCATTGTTTTGTTGTGCATGTGGAACCTTGATAATTATATGTCTAGGTGTAGATATTTTTATGTCACGGCGTTTTGGAGTCTGATAGGCCTCATTTATCTCTATGACTGTTTCTTTTCCTGTGAAGTTTTCTGTTGTTAGCTCTGACAGTAGCTTTTTTATGTCTTTTACACTGTCTCCTGCATCCTCAGTGACTCCATTCAGTCTTATATTATTTTTCTTTGAGTCATCAAGAAGCTATTGGATTGATTTTTCATGGTCCCTTGCTCTTTTCCATAGATTGTACCTTTACTGCTCATTGGCTGCTATGCTGTCCTCTAGGTTTGAGATTCAGTTCTCTGCTTCATTCATCCTACTTCACAAGCTTTCCTTCTCCTTCGTCATTCCCTGGAGCTGTGCTTGGAGGCGCTCAAAAGCTTGAAGGTGTGCTTGGTGGTGATCTTTGTGTCTGGCTTTTTGTGTATTTTCTCATTTTTACTCTTTTGTTGTTACTAACGCTCTTCTTTGCCTGATGATAGGGCAATGTTTGTTGCAGGTCTCTTTCTTTCTATTATCTGGGGCTCTTTGGATATGGCACCTTCCTGAGATGTCCTCCTTGAATCTGTAATGACCCTTGAGAGTTCTCAGTTCTGACACGTCATGGGAGGTATTTGAGCAGAACAATCACATCATGTTTGTTACCATAATACAATCAATGCCAATATCAGTATTAAACACAGTAAATAAAATGAAAAGTTTTGTTAAATTCTATTCTGAAGACTTTGAGCTTAGAGTTACCTCTATGTCCATATGCCAAAATTTAGAATTAGTCAGCAATGTGTATACAACATGTAGATCATAAATATACCCCCCGAACCCTTTAGGGATAAGAGGTCACTGGGGAATCAGGAAGGTAGGGGGACAGAAGGAGAGTGAAATAGTGTTAGCAGATTTATGAAGATCACCTATACTCCGGAATGTCATATATGCCAGTAGGTAATAGAGGACAAAAGGGCATATATAAAACAGTACCAGCTGTATGCTGTAAGACCATTGGAGACTTTGTACACCTTCTTATAATAGTGCAGGAGAAGAAATAGGCAGCCTAGGAGTCTTTTACTTCTGGGTATTGCTTCTGACAGGAAGCTAGGAGAGGGTGTGAGGACAAGAGGTAAATAGAGGGATCTAGGAGTAGATGGCAAAACAAAAGCTAGATTCCCTTTTTTTTAATCTTGCCTAGTCTCTTAGCATGGCTGTAGTGTGCAGGGATGCAGGAAATGGCCCTGGCTCCTCTGGGACCTTGGTCCTCACAACACACCTCCGGGGTGGGGTTGGGGCTGGCTGGCGGGCCTCAATCCTCCATGGTACAGATGGCACCCAGGTCCATACCTGACTCCTCACTGCTCGGCTCCAGGGTGGAGTGGGCTGGTGGGCAGGCTTCAGTCCTCTGCTGCCACCAGGAATGAATGGCACCCAGGGTAGGCTAGTCGTCTGCGCCACTCAGGTGGAGCGGGCCAGTGGGCAGACCTCAGTCCTCCACTGCTGCCCGGAATGGAATGGCACCCAGGGTAGCCGAGTTGTCTGCCCCTGTTTTTTTTTCCTTTTTATCATACTTTTTAAAATTTCTGTTCTTGCTTTCCCTCCCCCACTTTTTGAATGTTTTCTTCTTATTTGACAATACCTGTCACATAGTTTGGACCTCATTTACACCTTCAGTTTCTCACAGTATTTTTAATTGAGAGTATTTTTTATGATATTGAATTTTTCCCTTTCAGTGAAGGTACTCATTTTTGTAATTAGGTGGTGTGTAATGTTTGCTTCTGAATAAGTCTAGGCGAATTAACCCCTAAAATTAACAGTGTAAATGCCTTGTTGAAGTTAAATGCTACTGTGGTTGTAGTGTGATATTTAAACTGTTCTATGTGACTTTATAATTATAATAATGGCATAGTGTTCTTATAATTATGCATATTGATTCTCACACTCTATAGCACAGGCATAATTGAGATTGTTCCATTGTCATTTAAGATGAGGAAAGAGAGAACTAACTATATATTGACTGTTTGTTCCAGCTCACCCAGGGGACTCCAAAATTCCTCAGAGTAGCAGACACTGAAAATGATCCAGATTTATGAGAATCATCATTGCGGCTAAGAAATTCATAGCCTAGAGAAGTGAGAAAAGTAGCCTAACCTGTAAAATTTCATTTGAAAAATTCTGTGACCGGTATATGCCAGTGCAAGAAGAGACCCTTCCCCCCAGTAACAAAGGAATTCACGTGTAGATGGTAGGCCTGAAGCACTTAGACACTAAGCTGTTGAAAGGGCACCAATGTCTCTTGATACCATATACAGAAGATGCACCTAATCTTATTTAACCTTTAGAAATCCCCAGGAAAACTTATTCATGTGTATTCTTCATTTTATTGTAAAAACTGAAGAAAAGTAAATCCAAAATAAGAGAAAAGATGCATTGGCCTTTGGAACCCTTCCCGGTGTTACTGTTTTGTCATTTTTCGTACCCCAAGTGGCCATGAGTCACTGCAGATTTACTCCCTTATTTTCAGTGATTCGTGCCATCCTCAGAGCTTGTTATTGATGGCACATGGCCAAAGAGGCAGTGAACCTCAGATGGGCCCTGCTGGCTGACGGATGCTGGCACTCATGGACCCATGCTGGGAGTGAGGAAAAGTGGACCCACAGAAAAACCGTGCTGCATTACACCTGTTAGCACCTTAACTGATCTTTTTGACATGATTACCAAACCAAATGCTTGAGAATATGCAGCAAAGCCCCAAACTTTCAACCTCAATTGGAGGTATGCCAATATTTTATAGAGTTAATATTTGTTCCTAGGAATCAGGATATCAGAATATTGAGTTTTCTTGGTTTTACTACAGGAGATAAGAATGATACTGCGTTCACAGAATTTCAGGTGGGCTATCAAAATAATTCTTTTATTTTGAATACCTAAGAACTAAAAAAAATGCTATAATTTATTTTCTTTATCTGTGCAAGTAAAAGTGCTACACAGGCAGAAAAGTAACAGAATATGTTTCAACTGGAACTGGGACAGCAATACAAGTGAGACTCATTTTTGTTAAGAGAGAATGAGAAAACAGGAAAACAATTAAACATGTTCAGAGTTCTAAAATTTTAAATCTAGTCAAAAGCACTGTTTTCCCTGCAGTGTATAGTCCAATCAGAAGCACGCCACTGTTTTGCATGGTAGTGAATAAGAAACCACTCTGATTGTTTTCATAGATAATTTTTAGTTGTTTTTCATAGATAATTTTTAATTGTTTTTCATAGATAATTGTTTCACATAATTTTTTCTGATGATATTTTTAAAAGAGAGAGAAATAACATAAAATCACAGTCAGGTGGCAGTGTTAGTAAATAGACAAAATGGAGGAAAAATAAATACACAGACAGTTCATTACACTGAACATCTTCCCATTACTGAGCAACTTTAGTCCACCCTGTATCACATTCAGAATTTTAAGATAGGCAGTCCTCCCTCTGATTATTGTAGTTATAGGAGAATAAAAGCTTAAGAGCTACTCACGGGGTGTGTGTGTGTTGGGGGGGGTGGAATTTAGTTCAGTGGTTCCAGAACCTGCAGCAAGCACAAGGTCCTGAGTTTGATTTCCGGTAACCACATACAATAATACCTGGCATGGTGGCTCATGCTTACTGGCAATCAGTACCACATAACACATATCCTGGGTTTGGTGGCTCAAACCTGTAATCCCAGCACTCAGGAGGCAGAGACGGGAGGATTGCTGAGTTTGAGGCTTGGCTGAGCTATATAGTGAGCTCAGGGCCAACCTGAACTACAAAGCAAGACTCTCTCGTTCTTTCTCTCTCCCTCTCTCTCTCTCTCTCTCTCTCTCTCTGTCTCTCTCACACACACACACACACACAGATTACTGTTAAGATTAAATAAGATAATATGTCTAAGTGCAGAGCACCTGACAGAGTCTGCTATTGCTGTTCACACTAGGAACATTTCTACTTTTCTTTAAGACTATTGGCAGTAACCAGCTGACTTGTTGGAGTGCTTTTTTAAAAGCATTGCATGGAATTGATTCATTTTAAGATATTTGTAATGTAAGTCTTTTTCTATATTTTATGCATTGCTTAAACAGATACTCTTACTACACTAACTTGTTTTATCTATGCAGAAAATTCCCTGAAAACTGTCAGGAAGTTATGGAGTCTCTGACAATGTTACGTACCTCCTTAGGAAAAAGGCTTGATCTTCTAGAAAGACTTCCACTCCTGCTGGTTATTTGAGAAATAGGAGCATTCCAGTAGTCATGGGGAGGGGTGGTCATGTACAAAGCTGGGGCTTAAAAGGTCACCTGCTACTTTAGACAGGAATCTCAAGGGCTTGATTGAGCTGGAGAGAACCGATTGGCTATGCATTGGAGAAGCTCAGTTCTGACTGAGGAAGCAAAGCAGCATCTCAGGCTTTAATCATTGGACTGAGACTGTATAAGCAATAGCCTGACCAGAAAAAGCACTGACTCTCCACACTTCTGTTCTCCATGTAGCATCACCAGCTAAGGAAGGGTGAGTCTGCAGAAACAGCATGAAATCTCAATGGAAAGGGAGCCCTGAGCCCAAGGCTAATCCGGCAGGGTCTTAGACTTTGAGGCTCCAGAGAGGGAGAGGGAAGGGATAAGAGCAGAAAAACTCCATGTACTGGCAGCATTGAAAAGTATTCTCTGAGGTTTCCTCTTATTCCCACTCAAGGAGGTCTCCCTCTACTTGGAGTTCTAGAAAAAGAATTTCCCGACAAAGTTGCTTAGGTTAGGAGTATGCTTAAGAGTGTGGGAGGCCCTGGATCCACTTGAGTCTTTACAACTTCTGGTTGTCCACCACTCGGGTGTGTTGATAGGGCAGCTTCTCCTTGTGGTAATGTGCCAGGCAGAGCCTTGGCAATAGCCTCTGGCCGGCTCTAGAAAATCATGCACACTTAGTCAAGAGCCAGATTCCTGCATGTGAGGCAGCCCCATAGGTCTCCTACAGGTTAGCAGGAGCTGAAGCTTCCAAAAACTTACCCAATCTCCCCTTCCCTTCCTTGCCTGTTTCCTTCTTTCCTTCCTCCTTTCTTCTCTCCCTCCGTTTCTTCCTCCACCCCCTTCATTCATCCCTTCCTTTCTCTTTCTTTCTTCTTCCCTCTTTCTTCTCTGTCCTTCTTTCCTTCCTCTTCCCTTCCTTCTGCCCTTTTTTCTCCTCTTCCTCCCTTCATTCCATCTTCTTTCCTGTCCCTTCCTTCCTTCTCTACATCCTTCTCCATCCTTTCCTTTCTTTCCTTTCCTACTCATTCCTCCTTTCCTTCCTTCATCCCTCTCTCTCCCTCCCTCCCTCCTTCACTTCCTTCCTTCCTTCCTTCATCCTTCCTTCCTTCCTTCCTCCTTCCCTCCTTTCCTTCCTTCCTTCCTTCCTTCCTTCCTTCCTTCCTTCCTTCCTTCCTTCCTTCCTTCCTTCCTTCTCACTTCCCACTTTGAGAAAAGGTCTCACTATGTTTCAGGCTGACCTCAAGTGCACTTATATCCCAAAGTGACTCAAACTCATAATCCTCCTACGTCAGCCACCCAAAGTGCTAGGATTGCAAGTATGTGCCATTGCCCCATCTTCCTGGGGTTTTTTCTTATCTCTTTAATTATAGTAAAATTCCTACAACAAAAACAGATTCTTGGTTTACATTGAAGAAAAGAAACAGAAGAACAAATCTAAGATGTTATTAGTCTAGTCTAGTCTAGTCTAGTCTAGTCTAAATCCTGGGTAAGAGAAAAGTATATTACCTGTAAAACTCAAAGAAATATTTCAAAAGTAATGCAGACTAAATCAGCTTAGACCTGTAAGAAAACCCTTAGTGTAGGTAAATTATGTTTTCAGTAGGGAAGGGGGATAGCTGACTGTTTTGTTGCTCTAAATTGCATGTAGGATTAAATGAATTGCAATATGGGAAGCATTTAGTACATTATCTAAAGAACACTATTTGCATAGTCAGTGTCTGTTTCACTCTCCCAGGAGAGTGGAGATAAGAATGATTCAGTTAATAAGTGCATATTAAAAACCATGTAAACTTTATCTATGATAAGAAGATAGGTCTTCTCCTATAAAGAATATATAGTGGATTTTTTTAAAAGCAGAAAATTGAAATTTAACTCCATCTTGATGATAATTAAGAACCCACATATATGGAAGAAATAGTGGCATACTTTCCTAGCAATCTGTTGTTGGAATTAAAAGTTTAAATACCTCTACAAACATCCTCAGAACCCTTGTGGACAGGTCAACACCTAGAAATACGGGTCAGTCTGTTTTCCTGTGTTCCATGTGTTAGTTTGCACAAATGAAGGCGACTGTCTTTGCCTCTCAGCCATGTCCAAGCCTGTCCTTTCATGTGCAAGAATGATGAGGTCTCTGTGAAGGTTTCTCAAACACTTGACCTTGGCCACAGAGTCCCAGACTGAAGCTCTCACTGTGCACCACTCTTGCTGAGATGTGACATTACTCTCTGGGGTGAGGAGAAGCCACAGCTGTAAAAGCTGTCTGGATGCTAAGCAAGAATGAACGTTGTCAGTGTGTCAAACTGATATGGCTCAAGGAGAAGCCTAAACAGAATGATAAGTGAAGCAGCCCTACTTAGATCAACATGGCACAGATGCCAGGACTGAAGGAAAGTCCCTGGGGCTGCCAAGAAGTTGAGTCCTCATTAGGAGTGTGAAGACAAGTTCTGACTGTTCTGCAGCTTTTCTTGGTGGAAACCACCTATTTCTGAAAGAAGAAACACGGCTTTGGGAAGACGTTTCAGCAGTGACCACAGGAAAACATATCCTTCCAAATCCCAATCATTCAGGAAAGCCTAAGTGTAAGCCTTTAACAGTCACATTGTGAGGATCTCTTCATGTCCAAAACTAAAAACTATTGAAATGTCTCCAAGGAGGCATATGTTACGGTCTCTGAAACAAGCATAACAAATGCAGTGCGGCAGGGTCCATTTGCTACTTTGCTGTTGAAGCACTCACACTACTTTCAAAATCAATTCAATCAAAATCTAAAATCTGCAAATTCAGAGTTTTTCCCTGGAAAGAGAATGATTTTTTTGAGAAATTACATGGTGTAAGAAACTGCAAAACTTGAGGCTCTCAGACCCTGGAAACTATTTGGAAATCGAGTAAGAGTTCTGGCATTAAGCTTTTCAGGATGTTTTAGCCACAATCTTTGCCATGCAACAAGTCACTTAGCTGAAATGAAGTGGTGAGAACAACATTTCTCACGACATATTCAGCTGGTTCCTCTGAGGAGGTTGAGCCCTAAAAGTATTATCTTTATTTGTATTTGATCTCGAACAAGTTTGGCACTCAAGCAAGCTTGTTATGCGCAATATGAAGAAATGAATTATTCTCAGATGTTAATTTGTCAAAGTATGATGCATAGGATTCTCAGTAGACATCAAAATGCATCAACTAGTATCCCGAATGATTATGAAAGTTAGTGTTGGTTCTTGTATGAAACACAGTTTTGTGTCACTGTGCATCAGGTTACTATGCTCCAGCAGATATAACAAGCTGTAATAGATTCTTTCAGTGTATTTTCTCCTGTCACACCAAGCTGTTCCTTCCTCTATGGAAAACATCATGGGATGTTTGATACTTTATTACTTCAATCTCATTTTAAGAATTTGAAACATATTTCCCTTTAGAGTATGAACCACTATAGAAAGACTGGCTCTGAGCTGTAGTACCTGCTGTTGCATGGAACTACACATACAAACAGTGGTGAGATGCCTGTGACCAATAGCTCTGTGTGAATCTTAGCATCCTTTGACAGAACTTGAACCCAGTGTTTTATGACAGACAGATTTTGATGATCTCCTATTGCTCAAGTCACCTGTCTCAGTTACTTTTTTTTTTTCTTTGAGACAGGGTCTCCCTTTTAGTTGAGGCTGGCCCTGAGCTCACTATGTAGCCCAGGCAATCTTGGAACTCAGTAATCCTCCTGTCTCTGCCTCCTGAGTGTTGGGATTACAGGCATGAGCCACCACGCCCAGCCTCAGTTACTTTTCTTATCAGTGGGACAGAATACTCAACACTCAATGTTAAAGAAGGAAATGTTCATTTGAGCTCAGTCTGTGGAGGTTTCGGTCATAGTCTGATTCCTCCAAGGGAAGGCAGCAAGACAGAGAGTATCACAGAGAACAGCCCATGGCAGGCAGACAGGAGGCAGCAGCTGGTAAACCTGGTTTCCCCTTTTTTTTTTTTTTCCTGTCATATTCCGTTCAGGCTACAAGCTTATTGATTGGTACCACCCACACTCAGAGTGGCCTTCAAATTTATTGTCCATACCCAGAATCAATCAATGGATTAATTTAGTTATTGCACACTCTAGATGTAGATATATCTGAAAAGTCCCACCTATCAGTGCATGAGGCTTTAAGGGCACATTTAGATATAAGCTGTAACATTATCCCAAAACTGTTTCTTAGACCCTGAGCTATTTGATAATCACTGGTGAGTTTGCTTATTTACTGTAGTCCACAGTGGCATCCTTTTGCTCCATGTGGTTTAAATGAGCAATGTTATCTGTGAACCTCACTTGACAGGAATGTGAAAGATGTCTTAGGTTGCTAGACATTTACTTTTATGGAAACTCAGTCAAGATACTCCGTAAGTCTGCCTCTGTTCTCTACATGATCCCAGTCGAAATTTGGGGTTCTCACAGAATGGCAGCTGGATTGCAAAAAAGAGTATACCAGTTGTGATGAGCCTACCCAAGGGTATGATTTACTGGGATTCATTTTAGCAGCTAGTTAAAATAGCTGTAATCTGGTTTATTCCCCCAAATTAGAGTATATGATCATGCCCACCTGATACCAAAACTGAGATTCTCAACACTTCAGCAGTTTCTAAAACAAAGTCAGCCTATAATATTAAGTTACAAGCTGAAAATTTTAATGTCTTTGTAAATACAGATCAGTATCAGTGGTGATTTAGACTTGATACAATATTTAATATAGCTTTTACACTTCTGCCTAAACTTCAACATAATGCCAGAAATATAAACAGGGTTATATAAGGATGGTAGACATACTATCTTCCACAGCCATGGGAAGAAAATTGAGAATTTAATTCAAGCCCATAATCTTTCAGCACAAGAAACTGAGACATATAAGTGCAAAATTTGTTTAAAGCCTTTCTCTCCATTCCAAACAGAGTTGCTTTTCTGTCATTTGTCCAATATATTGGATCATAGGTCTGATTTGATGTGAAATTCAGATCCAGTAAAACAGAGCGAGAGCAAGAGACTCTGAGCACCATAGTTGTTGAAAGCAGAAACTCTGAACCAGACTGTGATGAACTGGGATGGTAATCTTCTGTGCCCCAGTTTTACCCATTTGTTAAGTGACAGGAAAATATTTGTACCTACCTGGTAAAGTTTTTATAGAGATTTTATGAATTCATTTTGATAAGGTGCTCAGAATTCTTCCTAACATGGGAAGAACATTATGTAAATATTGGTGAAGTAAATGCATTGTCCTAGAAATATACAAGGTTTCAGGGAAACCTCAAACAAAACATCTTTCTGCTCGTATTTAGGATTTTAGAGTAGACCTTTATCCTTGATCATAATAGATTTTTAAGCCTACAAATGGCATCCTTAAGCAAGACTATGTTAAAATTATGAATATTCCCATTTATAAAATTTTTGATAGGGGCCGGAGATTTAGCTCAGTGGTTCCTGCACCTGCCTTGCAAGTGCAAGGTCCCTGGTTCAATCCCTGGTAACCACATACCACCATGCTGGGTGTGGTGGCTCATACCTATAATGCCAGTACTCGGGAGGCAGAGGCAGGAGGATTACTGTGAGTCCATTGCTAACCTGGGCTACAAAGTGAGCTGAAAGTAGCCTGAACTTAAAAGTAAGATCCTCTCTCTCTCTCAGAAAAAAATAAGTTTTCAGTAACATGATGTCTTAAACTGGAAATAACAAAAATCTCAGTAGCCTTACACAAAGAAAATTTTATTTTCTCTTCTGTGCAGTCCCCAAAGTCATAGTGTTCAATTGCATAGACTTAATCTCCAATTGCTAAGCTTCTGTGATCACTTTATATCTTCTTTTGTCCAACTGAAAAAGTTGGACAAAAGAAGTTTGAAGTTGTGTGAGCATGTTGGACACCATCCTGGTCTGGCTGCATGACAGCACTGTCCTGTTTTCTCACGGCCCTACACAAATTTGCTACACAAATACAGTAGTTTTGATGCTCAGTGTTCTCCATGAGGCTTGCTATTATGACCTTCACTCACATTCTATTAGCCTTCCCCAGCTCTTACCTCTCTCCCATATTCCCAGTGATAAACAGACTCAGATTCCTCTTCAAAGTCATGAGTTTCTGCCTCCTGCCCCCAGTCAGCTCAGAGGCCAAGCTTTAGGATTCTTCTCTGTGACTCACTAAAGCCTGTCTTCTTTCTAGCTCAGTGAACTTTACTATCAAGCAGGAGTTGTTCAGCTATTCACTTTCTTTTCAATCTAATATTGATAGATCTAACAGTGAATTGGTTTCCTTAGGATCTCATTGTGTCTTTTACATAGAAAAATCTTCAGCACTGCTCACGAAATATAAGGGCAGTGGTGTCAGAACATTCCCTGGATGTGGTCTAAGGTCAGACGATGAGGAGACACAACAATTAACATCTCTGCTAGTGTTTTCTGATTCTATATGGACTCAAATTATAGTGGAAAAGATAATAAATTAATTAAAAAAGAGAAAGTTTAATAAGTCAGAGCAATAACACAGATGAGACCTCAAGGCCATTTATTATTAAGTCAAAAACTTGTGTAGAGCTATTAAGAATTCAGAATTTCCTTCAGGGGCTGAGCTGGTCAAGGAAAGTTATGAAGAAGGTAGGATTTCTTATATGTGTCATGACTGATCAGTGAGAGTTGCTTGAAAGTCCAGGATCTTTGAGAATGGAGGATCTTTCTTGGTGCAATTCTAGAATAGCAAAAATAATGATTCAAGTCTGGTTATTACAAAGCGTACATTGACAAAACTAAATGGAACAGTTACCTGGAGTTTGGAATGCATGCAGATGAGCAGAACCTGGAACTTTAGAAGAAGTTAGAAAAGAAGATGAGGTCTGAGATAGCATATAAACTATGGGAGGTTTTCAGTGGTTAGGGGAGCTAGGAAACTTCTGGATTCTAAGAAGAGACATCAGGGATACAGCAGAGAGCTAAGAGTCTGGGAAGGCTCAGAGAATGAAGAGAACACTACTCTTAGTGAGCTAAAGAATGCGTGGTTTCCCATTCAAGTACTAACCAGGTCTGACCCTGCTTAGCTTCGGAGATCAGATGAGATCAGCCACGTTCAGGGTGGTATGGTTGAGAACCTGTAGATGCAAATGAGTTCTAGAATACAGGGTAGATTTTGTGAAATAGGAAATATTCAAAGGGAAAGTGGTAGGGGAAAGAATAAATTTGATTTAAAAAGAAAAGGAAAGCATATGTATGTAGGCGACGGGGGATTGAGGGCGGTAGGGATATGGTTAAAAGTGAGAATTAACTCATGTCATATACTGGTACAAATATCCCAGTGTTGAGTGTGATTGTGAGCTGTATATATAATGTACCAATAAAGAATTCAATAAAAACATGTAAAAAAATTTTAAAGAAAGAATGCATGGTCAGGCTATAACACTCCTGTTTGGATGTGGATAAGGAAAACCATATTTTCTCTGAAAACTGGACAGTGGCCCAAGTTATTTTAGGAATCAGACGTGGCAATGGCTTTCTCTGCAGCCCATATTTTATTGGCAAAGTGAAGTCAAATGACCCATAATCTAACAAGAGGAGAAACAGAATTCTGATCTCCCAACACCCAGAAAAGACAGTAAGTTAAATAATATTGTCTAGACTTTCCATGAACTGTTAAAATGTTCTGTGAAAAGAGGAAAAAGTAAGACATTTCAAGTAAAAGCTGTACCCTTTCTGCACAAAAGTGAATCTCCAGGAAAATTATATGTGCTTGTAAATAGTGAAGATTATTTTTACAAGCTGACCTTAAATGCGTCTACCTTCATACCTTAGTCTTGCAAATATGAAAGGGCAGAGGAGAGCATCCTGTATAACATAGATTTGGATAATTGAAGAGTTTGTTCTTGTAAGTAATGTCATACATAACAGTGTTTTTTCTTTGTTTTGTGTTTTCGCATTTGATGGGGGAAGGATCATCTGCAAGACCAGAAGATCAAGGTTCATTTGTTGAGACTAATTCAACTACTTAAATAGCCATGTAAACCTATATTTTTTAGAATTTCTCCATTTTAAGCTTACAGCCACTAATTTACTTCATGGCGATTGGCTTTTGAAATTTCTTTGCTTGGAGATTAATGACAATAATGTGATATTTTTTAGCAGTTAAGTTAATAATGTGATATCTTTTAGAGCCTGTGAAACATCAGCAAATTTGCTTTGCATTACTAATACAATCACCTTAAACCTGAGTGCTTTATTCTCCATAGAGAACTGGGCATGATGGTGCTTGTCTGTGAACTTGGTGTTTGGGAGGCTGAGGCAGAAGAATTGCTACAGTGTGAGGCCAGCCAGGGCTACGTAGTGATTCCATAGCTAGTCTGAACTGTACACTAAGTCTGTGCCTCAAAAAGCAAAAAACAAAACAATATTCATATGAATATCATACTCAATACTTCAGTTTCATAATTTGTGAGTTTCTGAAACCTAGTCATGTCTTTCAATACTTTCACTCCTCTATTACTGATCTCTTTGTATCGTGTCTTTTAGCAGAGTCCCAGAATATAGTAGATGCTGTGTTTACTGATGAGCAAATGGATTATCATTGAGCACACAATATATAAAATAATATATGCATGAATTGCTATTGGTTAACCAGTATCCACCTCCCTGTTGTTTTCCTAAGGGGTATTTGTCACATGCCCACTCTCCACCTCAGCTCTTTCCAAGGCAACATAGAGCTGTTGATGGAAGCAATGTTTCAGAGGTGAGTCTGGATTATAGTATGACAGGTATCATAATCGTATACCCTTGACCGCAAGCACCTCCATGACTAATTGCCCTCAGAATAAATTCTAGCCTATGGGATTAGAGGAAGGATTACTAGAGGGTCCTAAGAAAATTCTTCCCTGTTCTTACAAGGCAGCAATGGAGAATCACATTCATTCTTCCTCACTGGAAGTGATCTGGAAACCTGTGGTCCTTGTGGCTGCCCAGTGTAGCTAATTTGTGACCGTATAGGAAGACAGACTGAGGCTATCGTTGGGTCATAATCCTGGATGACATAACCATAAATGTTGAAATCCTTGAAAATAAAATGTGAGTATTACTCAACTATAAAGAAAGATAAACTTGAGTCATTTTTAGCTACATGGATGCATCTTAAGGCTATACTCATAAGTGAAATAAATAGAATGGATGTGAAAATACCAAATCATTTCTCTGGTGTGAGAAACTGAAGGCATAAGTGGAGACCAAAATGTATAATAGATATTGTGAAATGGAAAGAAAATATTAAAAGGGGAAGGGAAAATGGGTGGAGGGGGTGGAAGAAAAGAAAGAAGGGAAAGAAAAACTTGAAGGTAAGAAATATAAAGTCATATCCTGTGCAGGAAATGGATGAAACTTCAGACCATAATATTAGGTGAAGTAAGTCAGACACGGAAAATTATCCCATGGCTTCTCTTATATGTGAACCCTAAAGCATTAATCAATCGATTAATTAATTGAGCAAAGGAGAAATATAGGAAATGAGAACGTGGACTTGTTGGATAAGAGCAAAAGGACATCCCATGGGGAGGGGGAGGGGGAGGGTCGGTCAGGATCAACAGGGATCAGAAATATTCAAGGTATGTTATATCTGTACAGCAGCCTCCCAAACAAATATAATATGATGCATGGCAGACATACACTACCCAAATTTTAAACAGAGATTTATGTGAGAAAGAGAAACACTGCAGCTTATTTCATAGGCCACTTCCACACGAGCACTTTCCTATCAGCAATAACTGCACTTTGCCAGCATAAACACTCAAGTATACTGACAGCAGGAGCTGAGGTTTAAGTTCTGACCTGATGAACTGTACATGTAAAGAAGGGAGACAGGTGTATGAACACGTGACTAAGGTTGGTAAGCGTATCCACCCAGTTTTATAACTGGTGCCTCTTGAAGTGCCCTGAACAGAGGATCTCAGGTTTTTGACAAGATTAATCAAAACCCTGAACCTAGGAGGACCACTTATCTAAGTCTTGGTGTTCAAAAGCCCTCAAGTGTGAATCTCTGAGCCCCTGAGGCAGCAGGAGAAACTCTCTTGCTTCAGAGAGAGTTTAATTTGCCCAGGCATTTGTTCTCCCCAGAACCCCACCCATTTGGCTGATTCCCAGCCACACTGAGGACCCGTCTCCCTGCTAAGACCACTCATGCTCCCATGAGGACTTCAGACACACCCAGATATAATGCTACATCAGGTCCACAAATACATGCTCCCCTGGGCATGATGCACCTCTCCAATAAAGCCAAGAACACACTAATCTTTTCCTTACAATTCAGCTTTCTACCTCTTCTATAGTGCCCACCTCTTCTTCACAATGAGAACTGTGATTTATGGAATTTAAGCTTTCAGAAATTCGATATCTGGATGTGTAATGTTTTTTGGATTGTAATTCCAGAATGTTTTACTTTACAGATTTTGCTCTTCCTGGATTTCAGCAGAGTATTATGGTGTTCAGGATTCTGTCTTTTGGGATCATTACTGGCAACAGTTGAGACAAAGCCTCTATCTCAGAGCATATCCAGGCCTGAGAAATAGCCCCACAGGAGGCCAGAGCTGGGGGTCTATCACATATGAAGACCCTTCCTCCCTTCTGTACTTTCAGTTCTTTGAGCCAGTTAGGCTATTATTATTTGAGCCACATTAGGCTTGATGATTCTCCCTAGGAAAGGCACCGTTCTGATACAAAATGCTTAGTCAATTGGAAAAATTGTACACTGACTTTACCAGTGGCCAGAGAACAACACCTCTCCCCTCATTCCTCCACGGGGATTAACAGTATCCTTTGTCTGTGAATCACAACCAAATTTGGCTTTGTTGACCATGTGTAGCCACCAAAAAGGACAAATACCTAAAAATTCAATTACCAATACATTGTATTTCAAAATAAATTTTCCCTAAAAGTTCCCATTTAATCCCATGAATAGAAGATGAAGGTAGCTGTTCTTACCCCTATTAGACATTCTCTGGCTTCAGTTTTTATTCCATTTACATAAAAATTTCAGCACAGAAAGTTTACTGGTTTCTGTTGCACTTCTCTTGCATTAGAATAACTGGGTCAGCCCCTGTGTGGTCATTTACTTTGGATTCTTCAAGTCTTTTAAGAGCTTTAGAACTTTATACAGTTTACAGAGTGGGTTCATTATGTTCCATAGTTTATTATACAGTTTAATGGAAAACCTTTTTCTCTTTTAAAAGAATAATTTTTTATTTTACTATACCTAGTTTCAATAAAGAAACTAAATTCCCAAGTGTACAAGTTTTATGTTGTATCCAAGTAGCTGGGTTGGTACCCTTCTGAGAGAAGTCTTATACTAAGTGTCAAGGGAAGAGCCCACCAAGTCTTTGTTTTTGATATTTTCATTAATAACTTCTCATGACGAACCAAAGTGGTATCTGCTAGCTTGGTATTTGGAAACTATTTCATGAAAGAAATAAGAACTAAAACGTGTGTAAATTAAGATAAACTAGAACAAAACAAAAGATAGATACTAGGAAACAGGAAGATAAATCTTTTACAAATATAAAAGGCCTACAAGAGATGGAAAGAGGAAGGAAGGAAAGGTAGGGAAGGAGACATAAAAAGAATGCGTTACGTATATGTATCAACTCTCCACAATGAATATAAACATTATATACTAAAAGCCTGTACTAACAATTTCTTTTTTTTGAGACAGGGTCAAGCTTTGTAGTTTAGACTGGCCCTGAGCCCACTAGTAGCCCAGGCAAGCCTCAAATGTAGCAATCTTCCTGCCTCTGCCTCCCAAGTGCTGGGATTACAGGCATGAGCTACCGTGCCTGGCATTGTGGTATGTGGTACCAGGCATCAGGGTCTCAAACTCAGGACATTATTGTTATGAGGCACACACTGGAACCACTGAGCTAATATCCCACCCAAAAATAGTTTTTAAAAATTTAAAAATAAGACAACACCTAGAAAGGTGAAGTATAATTAATTACTTGTCCATATTCTTATTCTGACATTGTTGTAATCTGAGAAAAAAAGTAAATACTGAAAACTACTTATTTTGGGGGTCAGGGATTTAGCTCATTGATTCTGATGTCTGCCTTGCAAGCACAAGGTCCCAAATTTGATGCCCTGTTACACATACATTGCTGGGCATGGTGGTTCCCACCCATAATCCTAGCACTTGGGAGGCAGAGGCAGGAGGATTTCTGTGATTTCCAGGCTACTCTGGGCTACACAGTGAGCTCAGGGCCAGCCTGAACTATAAGGCAAGACCCTGTCTCAAAAAAAAAAAATGTGTTTTCCTTATTTAGTATTGTCAGGAACATGGAAAAAGAATGAAAAGCTTCAGCTTCCTAAGATATAAATATTGAAAGAAATTTATGATATGGCTAGATCATTTATGGGATGAGTTTATCTAAAATCCAACTGTGTGGCTACATGGTCAGAACTACATTGATTTTCAATAAAAGTTAATGGCATTGTGAGTAATTGTAAATCTCTGAAAACATTAGTAAAGAAGCTAAAGTAATGCCTTGCAGGTAAGTTGTTCTCTTATGATCAAATTTTTATAGGCATAAAATCAAACTACATTTTTCATTATAGAATACTGTTTGAATTTTAATTGGCTTTTTGATAGGCATTGTGGAAAAAATTTGAAAGTAAAAAGTCCCTCACAGGGATCTGAAGCTCAGATTTTCCGTAGTGTTCTAAGGCCCTTAATATATCTTGAAAAATCAGAGGCTTGTGTGAATTCTAGCCATGAGAAAGCATTCTTCTGCATATAAAAAGAAATGGTGCTGAGTTGGGTTTTCCTCAGGATGTAGCTCTGATACATATTGATGATCAGATTAGGAGCTGCTGTTTCTGTGTGCTTGTCCCTAAGTATCAGTGAACGAATGCTTTTAGGACCCAAATATACACAACTCTTCAAATGCTCAAGTATCTTACATAAAGTCATATAATATCTGCATGTAATCTTTTCCTGTATACTTTAAATCATGTCTAGACTACTTCTAATACATAATGTGATATAAATCTTATGTCTTACTGATCAAGGAGTAAGGATCAAAAAAAAATCTCTATGCATGTTCGGAACAGATATTTCACTTTGGAGCACTACTGCCTGGTGGTGAGTTGAATCCACAAAACCTGAACACGCAGGGGCCAGCTTAGTCCCCTTGTAATAAAACAATCATAACACAAAATAGTACCATTCAGGACCACAAAGGTAGTGTATTAAATTTTGCTATAAACACTTCTATTTTGTATTAAAAACAAAGTAGCAGAAAGAAACTAAGGCCAAATAATGAATGTAGAGTGGTATGAGACAGACTCTCACACCCCAGGAAGCCCATCGTCGGCTTGTAGCTCCATGTGTCCTTGCTGACCCAGCACAAGCGACGTGACAGCTGCTACATCCATCAGATCTGCCTCTCCTAACTGTACTGGGGGCTTTCTGTGTACTGTCTTTGACTTGGCACCCACCAAGCTCCAGTCCTAAAGGTAATGCCGAGTCTGTCTCCATTTCTCTTTTTCTTCCTTGGGCTTCTCAGAGGCACATTTTTCCCAAGGTCATCTATGTTCCTTTCCCAGATTTCTCAAAGGTCTCACTCCAGATAATCTCTGCCTTAAATATGTAACCATTCCTCAGTGGCCTCTTCATTTATATTAGATTATACACAATTGTCTGCCATATTAATAGAAAGGTGCTTAATCCTTTGCTCTGTCATGTTTTCTGTATAGCAATTCTGTACCAGTGAAGGTGTTACCCACTCGGGCCCCTACTTCCACTATCTCCTGGCCTCCTCAGGTCCGGTCATTGGGCCTCTGCTGTGTCACCGGCTGAATCTGTTCTCACCAAGGTCATCCCAGAACTCTTACTTTTTATTCTAAGTTGATAAGCCTTGTGTGTGGTTTAATCCTTCCCAGTTTTGGATGCTTCTCCTTTTTTAATCTCCTCTGAGACCTACTTTTTCCCTTACTTATCCTTTATATGGGAACGTCTTGGTCAATTATAGAATTTCCTCCAGTCTCATTCCCTGATCTTGATTAGACTTTAAGACTTTATCTCCTCTGCCCACACACTCCCAGTGCTTTCAGATTGATTTACCCAAAACACTTCTGGGTAATTGTGTTTCCTGCTTTAAAATTCTCCATGACTCCCTATGGCCTATAGCCTGTTCTGATTATTACAGACTAAGATTCATGATCATCAGTTTTTATCCCCCCATATAAAACTTGTCTTTTATTTTTAATGTTCCTTCTTTCCCATTTCCCATTGAACTTCCCTGTCTTTTGTGCTTCTGTTTGTTCTACTAGAATTAATGCATTTAAATGGAAATGAGCATTGGGCTGTATCTTGTGGCTGTAAACTAACAATAACAAACATGGACATCCTGTGTGTATGTGCTGAATAAGCAAGGTCCTGTTAAATCATTCCTGTATCTTAAATCAGCTTAAATACAGCCATCACACTCATCACAGAATCCCAATTTTCTTCCGTAGCATTAATTTGTATTATCACTGAAATACATTTAAGACATTTTAAAAATTATATATAACACTACCTATTGTGCCCCGTTTTGTATTAGACAGGCAAACACTTAACCCATAGGTAAAGAATGATCAGTTAAAAAAAAAGGGCTGTTGAACATCATCAATCACCAGAAAAATGGTTTTACCCATGAAATACCCCATTTCACCCTCATCCATGATTTGTTACCTCCACTCTGTTGAAACAGAGAAGTAATTGCATCTTCCTCAGCTATTCCTTTTGGGTGATACCCACATCCGGGTATCACACAGCCAGGACCGGATCCCGGATGTTACACTGTTCTGCTGTCGAAGACACTTCCCCTCAGCCTGCTGAGCTAGATCTAGTACACTCAGAAGATTGTGATCCCAGTACTGGGATGATCCCAGTTCACATGCATGATAATATGCATGTATGTGTATATAATGATATACATTTTTCCACAAAGAATCAAAATGGAATCTGAGAAGTCTAAATATAGCCAGTTCATTCCTGTCTTTGAAGATCTAAAGGATTCCTTTCTATTCATTCTTACTATATTAATGACAAATGTTTATTGAAAGCTTACTTTTTATTAAGAATGATAGGATAATATAATAGACACTTTATAGATACTTCATTTAATTCTCAAAAAAGGAACCCTATGAGATAAAAGTTTTTATTTCTACTTGGCAGATGAAGAAACAGAACCTGATTAAGAAACTTACCCAAGGTCACTTAAGCATTGCACATCAGAATCAGGATTTACATTCAATTATGAACTAAAAATATCTAATTCTAAACCCAATTTCAAGATTCCTCAAATAAGTTATAAAGTATTTTTATCTAGTTATTGCATTGCTCTGTATGACTTACCCTTCCCTAAGGATTTGAAAAGTACTCTAAAGAAATTAGATAATTAACTATTATGTCAGTTGTATCATTTCTCTTTTTTTATTTTCAACAGAAAGGGATTGTGAGCTGCATGGCAGCTTAGTGGGAGTTTCAAGAAGAAAATATGGAACATATTTCTCAGACTGGAAAGTGTCTTACAAATTTTAGGATCTAGCTTGAAGTTAATTATAAAGTCATGGTATTTCTGTTTATCTTAGTATAGGAAACCACCCCACCCCCCACCCCATCCACACATGCCAACTTACAGGACTAATGAGATAATTTGAGAACTGATGCCTCATCTGAGACAGGTGATGAAGGATATGTAGGAATCAGTGTAAGATGGCAGGTGTCTAAACAATGCCTGATTAGATGAAATGTGTCTCCCCTCATAGGTATTAGCATAAAGTGTCACATAGCATCAGAAGTCAAAAATGTCAGAAGAGTGGTAAAAGCTAATGAGTGAGAAGAGTTTTCCAGTGTTTCCTCATTATAAGAATGAATGATTATTATTGGACAGCATATTTATATCTTATATCTAACAGATATCCTCATGCTTAGAATTAAGATATTAATCTCAGAGATTTGCTTCAAGATGTGGCTCTCTTCTGTGGAATGATAATATTGTCCTAAGGAAGTAAGAAGCTCACTGAGCCAACTTGAGAGAAAATGATGTATTTCATCTTTAAAGTGATTTTTTAATTGAATTCTTTATTGGTACAATTTATATACATCTCAAAATCATGTATAACATTGGAGAATTTGTACTAGTATATGACACAAGTTAATTCTCATTTTTACCCATATCCCTACCCACCCACACCTCCTCACCCTCACCCCCTTTATACATGCTCTTTTATTTTCTTTCTGTATCATATTTATTCCTTCCCCTCATTACATTCCCACATGAAATTTCCTATGGAAATTTCCCACTCTATAAAAGCTGTCATACTTTCTAGAGCTCATTTGCATCTATAGGTGTTCATGTCAAAGAGAAGATCCAGAATTTGCCTATCTGTAACCTTTTGATTTCACTTATTAGTATATGCTCCAGGTGTCTCCATTTGTACCTAAATGGATCAATCTTGTCATTCTTTATGGCAGAGTAATACTCCATTTTATTTAAAAAAACATATCTTCTTTATCCACTCTCCAGTTGATGGACATTTGGGTTGTTTCCAAGATTGAGCTACCATGAACTGAGCTGCTATGAACAAGGGTGTACATCTGTCTTTCCAATGTGATTTTAAAAATTATTTTGGGTATATTCCTAGCAGGAGGATAGCAGGGTCAAATGGGACCCCTGGTCCTTGTTTTCTGAGAAATCTCCACACGGATCTCCACAGTGGTTGCACAAGTCTGCAATCCCACCAACAGTGGAGAAAGGTTCCTTTCTTCCCACAGCCATGCAAGCATTTATCATTGGTTGATTTTGTGATAGCAGCCATTCTTTGTGGAGTGAGATGAAATCTCAGTGTTGTTTTCATTTGCATCTCTTGAATGACCAGTGATGTGGAACATTTCTTCATATGCTTCTTGGCTGCTTTGACTTCTGCCTCTGAGAAGTGTCAAAATCCAACACCCATTTATGATCAAAACCCTACAGAGAATTGGAATTGATGGACTTTATCTCAATTTAATGCAAGCTATTTATGAGAAACCAAAAGCCAGCATCATACTCAATGGGCAAAAACTGAAACTTTTTACACTAAGGTCAGGAACGAGACAAGGATGCCTCCTATCACCACTCCTGTTCAATATAGTACTGGAAACATTAACCATAGCAGTCAGGCAGGACAAAGATAAAAAAGGAATAAAGATAGTAAAGGAAGAAGTTAAACTGTCATTATTTGCTGATGATATGATACTCTCTCTAGAGGATCTTAAAAACTCAACCAAAAGACTGCTAGACTTAATTACCAAATTTGGTAGTGTTGCTGGATACAGGGTCAGTGCTCAAAAATCAACAGCCTTTGTCTACACAAACAACAGACTCACTGAAAGAGAAATTGGGGGGTCAATCCCTTTCACAGTAGCACCCAGAAAAATGAAGTATCTAGGAATCAACAAAGGAAGTGAAAGACCTCTACTCTGAAAACTATAGGACTCTGAAAACGGAGATAGAAAAGGAAACCAGACAGTGGAAAGATAACCCTTGTTCCTGGGGAGGGAGAACCAACATCGTCAAAATGGCTATACTCCCACAATTACTATACAGATTCAATGCAATTTCAATTGTAATTCCAACGGTATACTTCACAGAGCTAGAGAAAATAGTACAAAAATTCATCTGGAAACACAAGAAACTTAGAATAGCAAAAGCAATTCTAAGCAACCACGACATGGCGGGGGGTATTACAATCCTCAATTTAAAACTCTACTATAAAGCCACTGTGATTAAAAAAAAAACTGCATGGTACTGGCAAAGTAACAGACCTGAGGACCAGTGGACTAGATTAGAAGACCCAGAAATAACTCTGGATACATTAAGCCACCTTATCTTTGACAAAGGAGGCAAACATCCCCAATGGAAGAAAGACAGCCTCTTTAACAAATGTTGCTGGAAAAACTGGATTTTAGCTTGCCAAGAGCTAAAGCTAGACCTATCTCTTTCACCATACGCAAAACTAAACTCACAATGGATATGAGACTTAAACATTAAAACAGAAACAATAAGCCTGGTGGAAAACAGGTTAGGTAAAACTCTTGGAGACATTGGCTTAGGCAGAGATTTTATGAATAAAACCTCTATAGCACAAGAACTAGCAGAAAGAATCAACAAATGGGATCACATCCTACTAAAAAGCTTCTGCACAGCAAAAGAACCACTGGCACTGCTAAAAGACAACCAACAACATGGGAAAAAATCTTTACTAGGTGTTTATCAGACAAAGGGCTATTATCGACAATATATAAAGAACTCAAATAGATCAGCCTCCCCAAGTTTAAAGAGACAGGGTCTTGCTTTGTAGTTCAGGCTGGCCCTGAGCTCACTATGGTGCCCAGGCAAGCCGCCGCGAACTCAGCAATCCTCCTGTCTCTGCCTCCCGTGTGCTGGGATTACAGGCGTGAGCCACCACGCCCAGCATTATATGTGGTAACCGGGGATCGAACTCAGGTCCTTACGCTTGCGAGGCAGGCGCCGGAACCACTGATTTAACCCTCTGGCCCAAGTCTTTAAAGTCATTTTGCACCCATTTTTTTTTTTTTTTTTTTGAAATAAGGTCTTGCTTTGTAATTCAAACAGGTCCTGAGCTCAGACAAGCCTCCAATTCAGCAATCCTCCTGCCTCTGCCTCCCAAGTGCTGGGATTTCAGCATGAACCAGCATACCTGGCAAAGCGATCTTGCTTTTTAACTTGTGAATGAGAACATAAAAATTGTGTGTATTAGTGAAATAACATATGATACTTGGCTATATGTATATACCATGTAAAGCTAGCATCAGATTAAACTTGTCAGTCCCCTTAATTAGTATTTTTATTATAAGAACTTTCAAAATACTTTCTTCTAGCTTCTGAAATGTTAAGATATATTACTGTTATTTATAGTCGACCTTCTATATAATAACATCTCAAAACTTTCTGTTCCTACTTGGTTGAAGTGTCCCCAAATCTCCCTTCTCTCTGTATTTTCTCCAGACTCTGATACCTACTATTCTACCCCTAACTTCAAGAGTAACTGTTTCAGATTTCACAGATGAGTGGATTATTGTTTTTTTTTTTTTTTTTTTTTTTTGCTGCCTGTCTAATTTCAACTCAAGTAATGATCTCCAGTTCATCTATGTCCAGAAAGGGACAGGATTTCATTTTTTTTTCTAATGGCTGAAGTGTGTTTCATTTAATACATGTACTACATTCTCTTTGTATATTCATCTCTTAATGGGCACTTAGAGTGTTTCCATTTCTGGAAGATCTCATTACCTTTGAATATACACTCAGTAGTAGGATCCTGGATCAAATGGTAGTTCAGATTCACTTATCACTGAATAGGTAATGAATACCAGGTGAATTCTGCCTCTAACATGCTATAATTTCCATTTATATTACATTTCCTCAGATAGCTTCACTCAGAATGGGAAACTCAGGAGTTACCAACATCTGAATCTTACTAAAATGCAAATGGTATGTCCCCTTCAGTTCAGATGAATCTGTCTTTCACTGTAAAACGTGGAGTCTACATTTGATATTTGAGTCTTTTCCATGGGTAAGTACTTCATGTGCTTCTCATGGCACCCTGGCAAAACTTAACAGCACTTTGTGTAACTAGTATGACTTTCATAAGATTATTTCTGGATCTTTCTGAACAGGCATTTAAATCTTAAATGATTCTAACGATCTTGTATACTTTCAGAAATAATATTTACTAAATTTTATAGCACATATTTATACCTACTCTGAGCATGGTTTCCTAGGGCATGATACAATGCAAAAGATGGTATAATTTAATATGTAATCTTTTTATAAGCACATGAATGGGTTGTGAAAGATTAAGGCAGTATTCTTTAGTCCTTGATCAGAAGTTCACTAGTTGTGAATTTTAAAGAAGGGTTAAGGAATTTTAATGGAGAGTTGCAAATGACAAATAATCTTAAGTATGTTCAAGAGATCAATAAATTCATTACTCTGCCACCTGATAAAGTATTGAATTCTATTTATCCCTAGAATGAATTTCCTATTTACAGAAAATGAGAAGGGTTATTCATTCATAATAAAAGCTTACAAACTAGATGGTAGTTTTCCAAAAGCATCTAAGAATACAATGTACATATCTATGGATCTCTTGGTCTGTTACTGTTCAACACTGGGAATAAAAATATTTATAATTGAATAGGATAGAATGATGTGGCAATTTTAGCAAAATAAGGGAAAAATACATAAAATTATGCCTGTTTTCTGAATGAGTTGCCATTATACAGAGAGCATCATTTTATTAGGTATGCATCTCCATATTTTAATTATTTAACTTATTATTTCTGGAAACTGAAATTTTATGACCAAACATTTTCATTGGAAGAAATATAACTTCCTTAGTAAATAGTGCTGGAAGAACTGACTTTCCACATACTGAAGATTAAAACTAGACCCATATCTCTCACCATGTACTAAACTAAAATTGAAATGAATCGAAGATCTAAATATTCAAACAGAAACACTAAACCTGTTGGAAGATAAAGTAGGTGGAAGTCTTCAAGACACTGGTACAGGCAAAGACTTTAAGAACAAAACCCCAATCGCACAGAAACTAGCACAAAGAATCAATTGGAATTTCATCTTATTAAAAAGCTTTTGCATAACAAGAGAAGCCACAACAGTGTGAACAGACAACCCACAATGTGGGAAAAAATTTTTCCCAAATGTTCCTCGAATAAAAGACTAATGTCTAGAATATATCAAGAGCCTCCCAAAAATAAGACCCCTCAAATGTAAAGACCCAATTTAAAAACAGACACATAGAATGAATAAAAACTCAGATGAAGAAGTAGAAATAGCAAATATATGAAAAAAATGTTCAACGTCACTGATCATTCAGGGGATGCAAATTAAAGCAATGTTGAGATTCTGTCTCCCTCTATAAAGAATGGCTTTTATCAAGAAATCTACCAATGCCAATTGCTGGTAGGGTTCTTGAGAAAAAGAACCCTCCTCCTTTGCTGGTGGGGATGTAGACTGGTGCAACCACTGTGGAAGTCATTGTGGAGATTCCTCGGAAAACTAGAATTGCAGGGCCCATTTGATTCTGCTATTCTCCTTCTCCTTGTTGGTATCTTTCCAAAAGAGCTAAAAGCAGCCTGCTGCAGTAATACATGCACATCTATGTCTATAGTAACACAGTTTTTAATAACTGTATTTTGGAAACACCCATAGGCCCATCAACTGATGAACAGATAAAGAAAATGTGACTTTTCAATGCACGGAGCGCTACTCTGATACAAAAAAGGATAAGCTTGAAAGCTTTCTGGCTAAATGGATACATGTAGAGACCATACTTCTCAGTGAAAGGAAACAGGTTCACATGTTTAAATACCACATTGTTTCTCTGGTGTGAGAAACCAGAGTGGAAATAAGGACCAAAATGTGTCCTGGATATTGGGAAATGGAAAGAAAATATTCAAATGAGAAGAGGAATGTGGCAGGGGATAGAAGGAAAAATGGAAAGAAAGCTTTGTAAATAAAGGGAAGAGGGGGCAGATAGGAAGATAGGAAAAAAGAAGCTATATGATGAATATTATCATTATCTATATCTAAAATGTACCAGTAAATGTCTTGCTTAAAAAAATTAAATTGTGTGCAGGAGATTTGCTCAGTGGTTCCAGCTCCTGCCTATCAAGCACAAGGTCCCTAGTTTGGTCCCTGGTAATCACATACAACTATACTGGGTGTGGTGACTCATGCCCACCAGCAATCAGTATCACATACCACAGTGCCAGGTGTAGTGGCTCAAGCCTGTTATCTCAGCCCTTGGGAGGCAGAGGCAGAGGCAGGAAGATTGCTGAGTTTGAGGTTGCCTGGGCTACATAGCAAACTCCAGGCTAGCCTGAACTACAAAACAAGACCCTGTTGCAGATAGATAAATGATAGATGATGATGATGATGATGATGATGATAGATAGATAGATAGATAGATAGATAGATAGATAGATAGACAGATAGAATAGCATATTCAATAAAGAATATATACTCAGTTGGCTTTATAAGTTGAAATAGGTCTTTTGACAGAAATAAAGATTACTCTAATTAATAACACTTCATCTGAAATAACGCTCATGAAATATCTGGTGTTGGTCAACCTTTTTTTCTGTATAGATCAAAGCTTTATTTTGAAAATGGGCAATATACATTTCATTTTGCTTTATAATCTTTAAAATGCACACTAATCAGATATATACTAGGTTAGATGTTCACTAGTAGTTTTAAATGTGACTTTCATATTTTTACTTTAACCTTTATATGACGTGGTATTTTTATATTTTTAAAATTGGGCCTTCTAGTGTCTTATCCTTCTCAATTTGCAGCTGTCACTTTTTGGGATGTTTATTCAGAACTTCACAGAGGAGAGGTCTCACTCAGAGCTGACAATGTATTAGACTTTCTATAAAGAACATTGTCTACTTTTACATGTAATATTTTTCACAAGGTACATTTTCAAAGTGAACGTGATTTATTTAGGGAACGTAATTTTCTATACTGTATTTTACACTCTAGAACCCATAAAACCTTTTAGCATGGGAAACATAGTGAAGATCCTTATCTTATGGCAATATAGCCTCTAACTTTGTCCTAGTATTTCACAGATTCCTGTTACCATGTAATCATTTTACACAGAATGTTGAGGATGGCATTTAAGAACATTATATCTTAGTGACACTACAAGGAATGTCCTTGGAATGTCCTAGCCTTGGTGTTTCACTGTACTTAATTATCCTTTTCCAGGACCTCTTGAGGTAGTCAGTGGTGCCTGTGTCTTTTAGGCTTAGCAGAGGCAGACAGACATGTTTCTCAGCACATGCCTTTAACACATTAGAAAGTAGATTCCAGGTGCCTTTTACTTTAACTCAGTAATTCTCATCCTCTAAGGATGAAAAAAATCAGCATGGACAGAGTAACATACCAGAAAGCAATAGTGAAGTAGCAGAGCCGTCTTTCATTCCTGAAAAGAAGATACTTATCAAAGATTCTTAAGAACTGTTGTGTGATATTCATAGGAAAGAAGAAAATTACTCACATCTTTTCTTTCTGGACTTCTTTAAGTAAAACTCTATCTTCAGTCAAGAACTGTTAAGTGATTTTTTTTTTCATGTAGTGGGCAATATATGCCCAGAAGTGAACAGGGAAAGGAGTGCTACACTTTTGCCAGTAATGAAATGTATCCAAGTTTAGCACAGTCCCTGACAAAAGGACCTGGTGATATTGAGGATCCAGTCTACAGAGAATAGTGTGTTTTCTCCCCACATGCTGACTGATGAAAACCCACCGTATAATGTCAGCCTTATTAGTACTAAGTTCTTTGAGCTATAGCCTTACTCAGTATTATTAACACAAATGAGAGGCTGCAAGAAATGAGACGGGAATGGTCAATTTTTTGTCTTATAAATAATATCTGAGTAATGAATTTCAGTACTATGAATTCTGTGCATTGACAGACCTGCTTGATGTCAAGGGAACCTAGACCATAATCAGCGTGTCCTTATCAGATACCAGGAATCTGTAATGACCGACAGCACAGGAGGTTTCTTCTGCGCAAGTGAATAGTGCTTTGGGAGTTTGGAGACTGCTTTTCATTTGCCTCCCTGTCACTGGCCACAGCCACTTGTTTTCCGCAGTCTTGGTCAGTTTGATTGGAACCTCTTTCCTGAGCCTTCCAATATTAATGGGGAGTGAAAAATTAAATATGCTGACATGTTACACAGTTCCACACGTGAAGACGTGCTCATGGCTGATGAGCTCTCTGGCATTTTTGTGGGAGTGTGCAGTCAGACCCAGACTGTCGACCTTCGTACCCCCTACCAGAGTCCTACAAATATGCCTGGTTCTAGGGGTCCCTCAAATTTGAATCTGATCACTTAAAAGCAAACAGAAGAGGTCATGGTGAATTAGGAAAGGATTATAATCAATGTAGCTATACTACTCTGAGAAGACCAGGAAGCAGCCTTGAAGGGTGCTGAAATGAGCTTTAGAGTTAAATGCAGGAAGAGTTGGTGCCAGAGTCAAGAGGTAAATATCACATTTGTGGTCTTGGTCAAACTCTTTCGTGCTTGATCTTTCTCTGGGTTCAGGTTCTGTAAGGTGGCTCCAGAGAAGCCCTTGTTCCTGGCTGGGGGTGGTCTGGGTATCACTATGTGATTGCTTCTCCCAAGAAGAGAAGTCCCACTTCCTGTAAGGGGGTGACTGTTCCCACTTAGGAGCATGATCTCCCCATAAGATGATCT
Organism: Thryonomys swinderianus; assembly: GCA_004025085.1. Lineage (NCBI taxonomy): Eukaryota > Metazoa > Chordata > Mammalia > Rodentia > Thryonomyidae > Thryonomys > Thryonomys swinderianus. Next base: position 28,685 of record PVIC010020614.1, read on the forward strand.
GTCTGCGAGGCTCTTCTGTGTCTGGAAGCCAAGGTGATTTCAGGTTTAGGGCAATGCCTGAAGACTTCTGGGAATTACTCCAGGAAGTCTGGAAAAGGAAGTTGTGGAAGTCCACAGTAAGTGTCCATGCAACTCTTGACAGTTCCTTAATTACACTTACTTTGGTGTCCTCATCTGGAAGTAGATTAGGTAAATTTAAATCTGACAGACCTTTTATTACCAATCTCTGTTTTTATGCAGGCATGCCTTCCCTGATTAACATGCCTATGTGCAGAGCTCAGGGAGAGTCTGGCATGTGCAAAATGAAGGTAGAGAAGGCAATCTTTACGCTGCTTTTATGTACCCACTGGGTACCTGCTGGCCCAGTGAAGAGTCAGTGCATTTTAGAAAAGGAGGCCTCTAAGTACTTGCCCTTAAACTGACCCCTGTTCCCAAGTGCGTTTTGGCATGATGTTGTAGTGATACATCTGTGCCCACAGGTTCCTCCGTTGAGAAGACTGGTCCGTCTTTCAGGATGCCCACTCTCCCCTCACCTTCCCTTCCTGTTAGTTCCTGCCATTCATTCTCTAGAGCTTTAACTGAGCCCTCTGTGGACATTCTGCATGGGGCCCTTTCCCCTGTCTACTCTCTCCAGCTCTTATTTTTGCTCTTTCCTGTCTGGATCACTGTCCCCATCTCTTTTCCATTGATCCACGTCCTGACCA
>PVIC010020615.1:0-29357 GCA_004025085.1 Thryonomys swinderianus
ACAAAGTGAGCTGAGGGGCAGCCTGAACTACAAAGCCCTGTCTCAAAAAAGAAAAAAGAAGAAGAAGAAGAAGAAGAAAGAAGAAGAAGGAGAAGGAGAAGGAGAAGGAGAAGGAGAAGGAGAAGGAGAAGGAGAAGGAGAAGGAGAAGGAGAAGGAGAAGGAGAAGGAGAAGGAGAAGAAGAAGCCTGAATTTATTTGTTCCTTAACTGAGTTTAATACATATTCATATATGTCATTTAAAATACATCACCAATGTATCAGTGGAAGAATGACCAGCCATTACAATGATATGTACTGCACAGGAAAAGCTAGACACAGAATATATTCTATAATTCAATATAATATTTGAAATCAAGCTATTTTATGGCACCCTTTATTACTTAGTTATAAAAAAGGAGACAACTCAGAAGATTAAAGTGGTGACAAAATGCCAAGGCTTCTTACTTGCTCCTCTCACTGTTCTTCAGAACCACCCTTTCTGATCTGAAATGGGATAGTGTTCATCAAATTGCACAGAGGAGTGTTTGGAATCCGACACTCGGTAACGTTAGCCTTCATTTCTTGCTTTCAACTTGCGAGGACTTAGCACTAAGACCAGCAGCATTTTGACACCAAAAGGATACTGTCCGTTTATCTGTAGTACAGTAGAAAAACTCCTTGGGTGACAGCTTTTGTTTACCTCCTACTGAATTTCTACATAACACAACTAATTATTCTCTGTCAGTCCACTCTGTGGACCCCTACTGGTCCTGTGAGAAGCACACAGCGGTTGAGAGTGAGAATTTAGGGGCCTCCGGGTCCTCAGGCTGTACCACTTTTTGGTTTCGCTAAGTTAGGCCAGTTGATCTCTCTAGAGTAGTGAGGATCAGAAGCGTTAGTACAGAAACCACCACTACAGTTCCTGAGATTGAAAAAAAGCTATGAATAGGGATTGTTACTATTACTTTTAATATTATAGATTATTACAGGAATACATTCATCAGAAGGCATTTATTATTCTACCTGTCAATTCAAAAAATTATCATATCTAAAGGATACTAACTAGGACATGAATATTTATGCAATTTTTTTTCTCTGCTCTCTATGTCCGTGTTTTCTTTGTTCTTTATCCTACTTGTTTCTCTTCACTCAGGGCTTTTGGTACTGGGTAGTGACTCTCCTGGGCTGATCAGAGTTTCTGCCACAGGCAGTGGATTTTCTTAAATAAATCAAACACATGGCTGTGGTTATGTGAGGGCCTCTGTCCACTGGCAAACGAGATAGCCACAGTTCTCCTATTAAAGCTTGAGAGAAAATGGTGATTACTAGTATTTGTGCCCAAGTTTTGTTCATGCTTGCCCACTGAATTTGTTTGGATACCAGGAAATTATGGACTGTATGATTCAAATTAGGTTACAAGATTTAAACCCTCGGGACCATTCGGCAAAGACTTTGCTATTAAAACAATACTGGAAAAATCCTTTTAACCAAGTCAGTGAAATTAGCTTAGTCATGAAGATTTCCAGTGAGTTTTCTGACCTTAAGATGTAACTACAGCGCCAAAAATACCATCCTAAAATGAGAAATAGATACATGTCTTTATTTAATGACAGGTTTTTACTGCTCGCTTAGTCTTCTAACTCAGTCCATTTACAATCTCTAAACATCATAGATGGAAGAAGTTGAAGAAGTGACTTTAATATTATTACCAGAAAAAAAGGGGTGAATGTCAAACCTCCCAGTTCAGATACTTAATTAATTTTTCTACCCTTGTTGTATAATTTCCACATTAATGTGCACATGGTAGTTAACTCCACCAGCTGACCCCCATCCACTTCCACTGTCACAGTCTTTCCTGGAATCAATACTCACAAATATAGAGTTCCTTGTTATTATCTAGCAAAGTAACTATGGTCATGTTCAAAACTGATTGCAAAGCCAAAGCCTTTTAGCCTATAAAAACATATGAAGTCTCTTTCCATGAAGGTTCTTGTATGAGAAAAGGGATAAAAATTCAGCTAACCTAGTTGTTAATGTCTCCTCTGTAGTAGTAGGTGAGGCATAAAGAGTTCTGCACACGCAGCCATGGGATCAAGAGAGCAAATGCTAAGTAGGGGCACCAGAACTTCCCACTCTGTGTAGCCTTCACTTCCTCCTTAAAACAATTGTTCTCTTCCTCCAGAAGCAAATGGTAATTTTTTTTTTTTTGAAACAGGGTCTCACTTTGTAGTTCAGGCTGGCTCTGAGCTCACTATGTAGTCCAGGCAAGCCTTGCACTCAGCAATCCTCCAGTCTTTGCCTCCTGAGTGCTGGGATTACAAGCGTGAGCCACCACACCCAGCTAAAAGAAATTTTTTAAATTGTTAGCTTATTTCCTTTTATTAGGAATGCAGCACAAAATTTTCTGAGTTTTAAAGGGACGTAGTATTTATCTAGTCTCTCAACAAATTTACATTCTATAGGTGAGACATGATTTCAGTGAACATTTTCCTTTCCACTTATACCTTGCCATGGTGATTATTACTATTTTTTTCTGCAAAGTCTCACGTAACACCTTTTTGGCATCTGGCTTGTCAGGGAGTGGCCAGTTCTTGTTTGCCTTATGTGTTTAGCCCAGATGCTTGATGCAGAATTCTCAAATTGTGTGCCAAATTCAAACAGTGGCTTGAGCCACATCATAGTTGACCAATTCCAAAATGAGGACCTTGAAATCTGTAGGCACTGGGGTGGCCTTCCAGATTTTGAGTGAGCTTTACATGCCACCTGCACCATATCTTTAAAAAGAGGAACCTTCAAAGGTAAGCAGTCCTTGCCATGGCATCAGTCACGCAATACTTCATGACAGGCCTCTTCTGAGCAGAGGCTAACTGGGTGATGGAATCAGTAACCTTTGCAAAAGGCCTTAGGAGTTGGTGGTAAGAGTGTAAGTGTGTAAATTCACTCAGGACAGTTCTTCCTGTGTATCTTTCCTTCCCTTTGAGTTTGATGAGGAAAACACTGAACTATACTGGGTATTATTTGTCTCATTGCTAGGTGGGTTGGTTAATTGATTTTAGCAAATAATTAGTGTTTTAGGTCCTATGGCTGTCACAAAAATTAAAACACACCTGGAACCGAGATTTAGCTCAGTGTTTCCGGTGCCTGCCTCGCAAGCGCAAGGTCCTGAGTTCGATCCCTGGTAACCACATACAATGCTGGGCGTGGAGACTCATGCCCACCAGCAATCAACACTGCATACTACAGTGCCGGGAGTGGTGGCTCATGCCTGTAATCCCAGCACTCGGGAGGCAGAGACAGGAGGATTGCTGAGTTTGAGGCTTGCCTGGGCTACATAGTGAGCTCAGGGCCAGCCTGAACTACAAAGCAAGACCCTGTCTCAAAAAAAAAAAAAAATTAAAACAGACCTAAAGCCTTAAAACAACATATACTTAACTCTCTCCCAGTTGCAGAGACCAGAAGCCTGAAATCAATTACTGGAAAACCATATTCCTTATAAAAGCTGTTAGGAAAAATGCTACCCTTCTTTGCCTCCTCCAGCTGCTAGTGGGCCTAGGCATTATTTGGCTTCTAGCAGACTAAGCTTGGTCTCTTGGCCTTTTCCTGTCTCTCCTTGTCTTAACTTGTTTTGCACTTATATGGACACTCATGAGTTTACAGCCCATCTTGTGCCAACATAGTCTCAATTTTAGATCCTTCCCTGTGGCCAAATCCTTCTCCAGGTACTTCCACTTATTCTATCTCTCACTCTCGGTGAACAAAAAGAGGTCATGCCGCTTTAAGAAACCATAGCAATGCACAGATGCAGGTGACATGGGTGACGTAGATGATGCAGACCAATCATACCTTGCTAAATGCTACTTCTGCCTTTGTGCCTAATCACATCCCTCTGTGAGCACTGTGCCCACCCTCTCATCCTATCACATCCCAAGGTGCCCTTTGTGAATGCCTGTAACATTCAAAAAATAAAGAAGAAGCTCCCCTTCCACGCGGAAGGTTGGGTGTTATAATTCTGCGTTCCTGCTCACCCTCCCGAGGCCATCCAATGACGGAGACGGCACAGCAACCAGACCAGGCTGGATTTACACTTCCCTTAATTACATTTCTTCTTTTTTTACTATGTAGTTTGGGCTGGTCTTGAACTCAATATGTAGCCCAAATTGGCCTCGAACTCGTGGTGATCCTCCTGCCTTGGGCTCCTGAATGCTGGGATTATAGGTGTGCACCACTGCATCTGGCTACCTTAATTACACTTGAACAGATTCATTCTTAATACCAAAAGAGTTACATTCTAAGATTCCACCAAAAACAGTCCTTCAGCTTTAGCTGTTCAACTCAGAATTTTCTACTTAATCGGGTCTCTTAAAGGAAGATTTCTAAAAGAAAGAAATTTCCTTTGTGTGTGTATGGGTCACTTTTTACACCTCTAGTTTCAACATTTGATCTTTCCTGAGAAAGGTGAAGGACATAAAGTGGCCAGAGTTAGCAATTAACTGATTTCTGTCCACCATCCCATAGGAAATGCACAGTTACTATGAAAACCCTGCACGGGTCCACTGGTATCATTATAGTGAGCAGCACTTTTCCTTGTTCCAAGGGTCTTCTGTCTCCAGATTCTACTAAGAGAAGATCCTGTCTGTTTTACCTGATGAAAGGAGGTTTTATTCTCTACCAAATGATTAAAAGAACCTCTTTATTTCTTCTCCGATAGTCTAAAAAAGTTATGTGGATAAATGTCTTCTTTACTCAACTCCTCTCTACTTGGGAAGGTTTTCCAAAGTCTTTTTAGTTTTGCTTATTAACCCAGGAAACTTTCTCAGATGTACCTTAAGACCATACTTCGAAATGAAATATAATAGACACACAAGTTTAAATATCAATTAAACAATTAAAAATTGTTTCTCTTGTGTGAGAAATTAAAAGAGTAAATGAGGACCCAAATAGATGACAGATACTGTGAAGTAGAGAGTGTTTAAAGGGGAAGAAGAGGAAGGAGGAAGGAAGAGGGGAGAGAAAAAAGAGAGAATAGAAGGGAAAATGTGGAAACGATATTTTGTAAAGAAGGAGGGGAAGAAGAGTTGCAGGGAGAGGAAATGAATAGGAAGAGGGAAAAAGAAGAATCAAGATGCATTATGCACAGATACAAATTTCTTACGGTGTACAGCATCACTAGTGTATCATAAGTATGCCAATATAATTCATTAAAAATAAAAAGAAATTGTGAAAACTCCAATATTAATAAGTCAGCTCCAAAATAGCCACCCAGCGTTCACACAGCAAAAGAAATTCAAATCTAATACTTTCAGTAGATTATTTCATAAAGGGTAAAGTTCGAATACAATTGCTTGATGATGAAAGGCGAGGGCAACAGTACTCTGACACTTCTGAAGTCATGCAGGCATCACCAAGAGCTCCGATGACCCGATGACTCATTCATTTAGCCAGACAGTTTTTGCTTTGCTTAGTTCCAGTTCCAGAGAAGACGGATTGATTTCTGTTAGGGCTCATGTGCTATCAATAGGTACGTGGTCCCTGTTCATGAATTTTAAAACTATTTAACTTACATACCTTGTAATGGAACCAATCAACGTAAAGACCTAAGCATCAGTATAATCTATAATTCTAACGAATGCTCAGATGGAAGTATTAAGGAGCAACAATATATCCTAGGGACATATGGCAGAGATAAAGTGCACTCGACAGACATGTATCAACTAATATCAGGTGGGAACAACATCTGACAATATCCAGAATTCACATATAAAGTAAATCTGTGGGAGTTTTTGTCATATCCTAGATGTGATAGAACTATATGATGAGTAGAGTGATTGCATATTTGGAAACACATTAGTAAAAGCTCATGTAAATAAAAATTAATCCAGATGAAAAATAAGTAACTCTGATTACACTCTTAACGATATTTTCACAAGATAACATTAAAAGCAAAGGTTACAATATTAGAAATATTAGAAGGATCATTTCAAATTTTGCATATGAATTGCAGGTTTATTAATATACATGGAATTAACTAAGGTTTATGTACTCAATTTGGACACATATAAAATTATAAGAGGAATAACATTAACTTTTAGAAAATCCTGGATCTGCTAAAGATGTATATACATATTTTATGCATATACAAATTTCTACAATTTATCTAAAGATGTAATTAGTTTCCAAGGAGGTCAAGATATGGGAAAGAACCAGAGAACAACAAAGATTTAAAAGTATATCTACTTTATGTTTAGGTAAGAATAATTTGTAGTCCCTTTGACTTGAATGAAAAAGGTACCTCCTTTCCATGCACGGAGCTATGAATTTAAAGCACAAAATAATACAATCTCTTCATGTCTATAACTCCTGCAATGCATTCAAATTTCTTCTGAAAGAAAATCAAAACTTTTTTTATGTTGCTAATCATGGTTCATTTAAATATGATCCTAAATTTTCTATTTTATTTCCCAATCAATATGCCTATCACATTCTCCGCACATGTGCACACACGTGCACACACACACACAAACACCTCTCCAAAGCTAGTGTGTGTGTGTGTGTGTGTGTGTGTGGTTTCCACTTATTCTTGCTGCTATCCAGGAGTTTGAGTACTTGTTTTCAACTTAAGAGAGAAAGAGACTAAGAAAGCCACTCCGTTTGTCCTCCTAAACATGACACTCCAGAAGAGGAAGTCAGCAGTCATAATATTGGATTCGTTACTAAGTGCAGACTTTTGACTGATGCCTGTCTACACATTTTTACCACAACTCTCTTCTTTGCTCCCTACCTGCTTTTAGGAGTTCTTGGCTTATTTCTGCTCTCACGGTGGGTAATGTCTCTCATTCTACCTTCCAGAAATCTCCAGGTCAAACAAACCTTCTGCTTTCTGGATATTCAGCTCTTTATACAAACAATTTGTGTGAAATATGATATATAATAATAGCATTTTCTTAATTAATTGTGACTTTTTCCCCATCTCGTTTTTAAAAATCAGAAGTTTCAAAATCTTTCATGTAGGTTTGCAATCTTATAACTACTGGATAGAGATAAGCAAACAGATTGCAAAGTTCCCTAAAAATTTCTCTACTTTACACTCTCTTACTAAACTATCTATAGTTCAACTTTAGAAAAGATTCAATTTTTTTTGTACTGGGAACCAAATTCAGGGTCTTGTGCTTGCTAAGTATTCTTTCAGTATTTTATTCTATCATTATGTGAATTCAAGAGACATATTGAAAATTCAATCCATTTTCCAAAGAAGCCACTTCTGAGATCTCCAACAAGCTTTTCTACAACTATGTGTCTCATATCTCATAATAATTTCATCTAAGATTTCCCTGGACAACGTTGCCAATGGGTTCTTTGTGCATATCAATAATTACTCATTAAATGTCACCTAGAATCAAGGTTATTAAAGTGAGTCAAATTTCAGGATCTTTAACAAAATATCTATTAAGTACCAATCCCGGGATTTGGTTTTAATGTTCACTTTCTATTAGAGAAAAATGAATACCAGGAGAACAGAAAATAAGGCAGTAGCAGGTATGTTTATTTGGAGAAAGACAGGGAGAAGAATTAAAGAGCGATGAGATGCATATTATAGAACTACATTTTGAAGATACTATTTCAACAGAGTCAAACTTGGTGCCAAAATAAATTTTATTCCTTGAACAAATCCTGAATGGTAAATGTAACTTTTAATTATTTTTCTTGCATTCATTATACTGAAAAGACATTTTAACCATAGTTCTTCCTCTAAAAAAAGTGGTAATAGGAATGCCTCAGTGTGAGGGGAAATCATAAGGAGAAACAGAGAAGAAAACTTTCAGGAAAACGGTCTCTTGAAAGAGAATGAAACATGTTTTCTTCCGGTAGAACCATGGACAGACTGACCTCTCTCAAAGGAAAGGCAGCAAAGAATGTAATTTCAAATGCTGGAATGCTGAAGGATTCAGTCATGAGGGAATCAGGAAAGTCTCTTTTGATTGCTTTCACTTTCTCAGTGAAATGAAAAGCAAGTGAATCCAACAGAGAGGGAAAAAAAAAAAAAAAGAAATAGTGGAAGAGGAAAAGAAAGCACAAAATTTGGAGGTTCACAAAAGGACCCACAAAATATTTTTAATTGCATTCTTGATTGGTACATTTTATATACAGTTCACAATCACACTCAACACTGGGGAATTTGTACCAGTATAGGACAGAAGTTAATTCTCATTTTTACCCATGTCCCTACCTACCCACAACTCCCCACCCCTTATATACATGCTATTTCTTTTTCTTTCCAAATCATATTTGTTCTTTCCCCTCAGTATAGAGGATGAAGCAGAAAAGATTTTCCTTTCTTGAGCTCTGGAATTGCTTGCTATGGCCTGGGGCTACTAATTGCCAGCATGTGGAGGAGGGTAACTGAAAGTAAAGCCAGTGAGAAAAAAAAAATAGCCCAAATATGTAGCAGGAGATAAAAGCCTACATCACTGTCCCAAGACATGGAAAACAGGGCACATCCTAAGCTTGTGTACTGTGCAAGTGAACAAATTCCTGTGCTTATTAAACTTGTTGGAGATGTGTGTGTGTGCGTGCATGCACAAGTGCACAGTGTCGATTGTCAATTTTAACTGAAAGGGTATTTAATACATAAGATAATTGAGTAGCATTGGTTTCATTCAGTAAGTTCTTATGCAGACAGAAAAGTTGTATAAAAATGAGAGTTTAAGCCACATATCAAACTGCACCATTGTAACTCCAGAACACTAAGAGGCTGAAGCAGGAGGATCAGAAATTCAAGCACAGTTTGGACAACTTACTGTGATCCTGTTTTAAAATTTAAAATTTTTTAAGAGATCCGGATAAGCAGCCCAGTGGGAAGGCTTTGAATTGAATTCCTAGCACCTCAAAACAAAACATAATGACCACAATAAAAATCTCAGCTAGTGTAGCAATTTATTTATCTGAATGGATCACGGAATTAGAAGACTTGAGTTTGAATTTTAACTACTGCACTTAATAAGAATTGTTACCTTTTGGTTTAATTAGTCTGCGATTCACGTTCTTATTGGTTAGTTGGGTATAATGATGATAAGATCTATCACATATTAAATTTCCAGCAGTACACCAGTGTTTTATAAATTGAATCTCCCAGTTCTATAGAAAAGCAGGTGATATTCTTTTCCATTTACACATGAGAAGCATGGGGCACAGCAAAGTTAATAATCAGCCCAACATTCTGCTACTAGGAAGGCAGCGTTGAGCCCATATTTCAAAGTTAAAGTAAATTTAAATTTCCACTCATATGGGATTATTCTAGTTCATGCCTGTTGTACCCGCAGCCCATCTGGTTAGCTTATCTTTCATTTGGGAAAATAACTCCATTTGGATCATTGATTATATGATCTTTATTGTAGGTTGATTTTCCCAAGAAGCAGACTCTGAAGTCAGAGATCAGTCTGCCGGAAGTTAACTGTGGCTTGTTGTGTGGAGCTCCGTCCTAGGAGGTTAAAAAGGGACCAAGACTGGCCTTAGTGGTGGGTGGAAGATTTCAGCCGATCTCTGGGGAACCCTGAAGTTGCAGTGCTCCTCAGGAGTGACCTCATCTGGATCAAAGGGGTCCGAGCTACAGTACTTCACCCCACCCCGCTCACTGCGAGCAGTCTGGCCCTACACGGAGGAGCACGACAGCATTCTTTAGCTGAGGGCCATTTCTGCGGCAGCCTCAAAGAACTTAGCGGTGTGCCATGTATATGTAGAAAAAGTTTTCTAGAAGGACGGGATATTATATTACAGAACCCACCACGTGATAATTTCTCACTATGGACAGCAGTTTTTTTATTACATGCCTCTTAAGATTAATCAATGTATGAGTATAATAAATTTAAGAACACCTGGTCTATATTTATGTATATAGGGATTATGTATATATGTATTATGTATAAAGGGATACACTTATATCTATACCTGTATATACTTAATGAATGAATGGCAGCCCTTACTTTCTTTCTTTTTTTTTTTTTTTGCTTTTCGGAGACAGGGTCTCGCTTTGTAGTTAAGGCTGGCCCTGAGCTCACTATGGTGCCCAGGCAAGCTGCCGGGAACTCAGCAATCCTCCTGTCTCTACCTCCCAAATGCTGGGATTACAGGCGTGAGCCACCACGTCCGGCATTGTGGTATGCGGTGTTGATTGTTGGTGGGCGTGTCTCCACACCCAGCATTATATGTGGTTACCGGGGATCGATCTCAGGTCCTTGCGCTTGCAAGGCAAGCGCCAGAACCACTGAGCTAACCCTCCGGCCCAGCCCTTACTTTCTTATATATTACATTTTAAATGCTAAAATTTTATTATGCTTTATATTTTAATACTATAAATATCAGGATAAAGTTACCGCATCAGACAAACAGTATTATTAAATAACTGAACACTAAAGTTAAAAACTTTTTGTTTGTGCCGGGCGTGGTGGCTCACGCCTGTCATCCCAGCACTTGGGAGGCAGAGGCAGGAGGATTGCTGAGTTCGAGGCTTGCCTGGGCTACAGAGTGAGCTCAGAGCCAGCCTGAACTACACAGCGAGACCCTGTCTCAAAAAAAAAAATTTTTTTTTGTTTGTTGCTGAACTTGAATGACTGCCAAAAAGCAGAGGACAGAATATTGTTATAAAAACGAGAGGGTGATGAGGGCCACTTAAGAAGAAAGAGACAAGTTGTGAGAAAGCCAAGGTGTGCTACCTGAGGGCTGATGGTGCTCGAGGTGCTGGGCGGGGAGGGGACACACTAGTTATTAAGGTGCTATTGCAATCCTGTGATGCTTGTACTCAAACTCTCTCAATATTCTCCATCTCTCTAGACATGAAAGAAATATTTTTCACCCAACTAGTTGGTGCCTTTTTTTAAAAAAATCAAGGCCCCTAAGTAGGAGGAATATGGAAGAAGCTGGCCTAGAAGTCCCATCAAACAACCTCACTCTGATCTTGTCTAAATCCTGTGCTACTTATTAACTCTAATCCCAAAAATTGTGGTAGGATAACCAGGGTATAAACTAAGCAGAGTAGTAGCGACGGATAGAACCCAGAATCCTGCTTCATATAAAGACAATGAAAAAGGGTCCCGTTGTTAAAGAAATCTTGACATAGACACATTCTTTCTTTTAAGACATCAGAAGTTTTCTCTCACTCTGGGGAGAGGATTTTAGAGTTGAACTTTACGAGTTTCTCTAAGGGAGAGAGAAGTTCCTTTTCACTCACTAATGGAATGTGTATTTTAGTCTGTAATGCTCTCACATAAATAAACAATTAGAACAGATTTGTGATGTTATAAATAATAGTAAAAAAGAAAAGCAAAATAGGTCCATCAAGGACACAGACTGTAAAGAATCCTTCCCATAAAACATAGAATGAAAAAAATTCACATTACACAAGCTTCTAAAACTTTGTTATTCAAGTACTGGATAGAGATGCCAACTGATATTATAAAGAGTAAAAATTAGCCACAGAAATAATTATTTGGCTACAAATTATTCAAGCACTCAATCTATAAAAGTAATTTATTTCACTCAAATGAACTGAAATGCATCGCTTCTTGGCCTTTTGGCTGAGATCAAGTGTAAAATGAGCTGAAATGCGAGTTACTTCTCTCCAGCTTTACCTGAGGGAGCTCACTGAGGCAGAACATGAGGAGCAAAGGATTCTGGCCGAAGAGGCCTAAAAAGACGCTTGCTGATGTCAGGCCACAGGGATCAGCTATTACCTGCAGCTAAGTAGAAAACAGAAAATCTGATCAGATTTCGAGGCTGAACAGAAACTCAGGATGGGAAGATCTGACCAAACTGAGTTGGAAGGGCTCTTTGCTAAAGCTAGATTTTACAAAGAAGTCCAAAATATGGGGGCCTAAGAGAAAGTTCAAAACCCACTTCCACATTTGGCCAAATAAAGATCCTTTGTTATTTCCTGCTCTGGCTGTTTAATCCAAAGAAAAGTCCCTGAGAATTAAGAAACTCTGTAACCCAAATGTCTATGGTGACAATGTTGATTTGTACTTTATCGTGACTGATAGTGACACACAGTCACTGTATTGGGACCTGTAGTGACATAGGTTCGATCTCTCCCTGACTCCAGTGCAACCTGTAATATCACAAAATCTGCATTACTTCTCTGTGCTTTCTTAGACAGGGCTTTCAAATTTTACTGCTTTATTATGATTACAATTGTCATAAAAGAAGTGTGGAAGGAAAGAAAAAAAGGAAGTAAGGAAAGAAAGAAGATAGGGATGGAGAAAGAAAGGAAATATTAGGCAATGAAAACACTGATGGGTGTGATTCTGAAAGTTTTAATTAGCCATTTTGAAGTAAAGTACCTCTTAATCTCAATCCAGAACGATTAACATTGATTCAGAATTAGGACAGGCAGAGTACTTTTGAAAGATCCTGTTGTCCTAGTTAAAATATCTAAATAGAAATTACAAGTGAATGAAATTGGGTTGGTGTCCACAAGCAAAATTTGCCTTAATACAGTAGAAATCCTTGGCTTCACGTTTCCCAAATGCCTCTGCTATGTCATTTAGAAGAATGAGTGCAATCCAAAAATATACTTGCAAACAATAAGGTAAGAGTTAAATAGTTTGGGTGATCAAGTAGGACAAACCCTGACATCAACTCATGCACAGCATCAGAGCCCTTTCTTAGAAATTTTGTTGTGCCCAATGAGCAAGTTAGTACCCAATAAATATTTCAGATGTTCCAAGATGCTATGACATGCTGATGGGTATATTTGGTATAAAAATTTGGGACAGAGTAAGTGAGGATCTGGAGTGTGCCTTGTTATATACTCTAAATCTTTCTCCACATGGAGCTTGGTCCATGTAGTTCTTTGCCCTTTAACTGCAAGAGTTTGTTCTTTTTTTCAAAAGTAAAAATACTTTGCAGATACAAAATGTAATTTGACTAGTATTAAGTTCATACTTTGGTCTCCCTGCCACATAAAGTTGAAATAAGTAAAAAATGGTCCCTACCAGCAGAAAATAACCCAATGTCCTGATTTAGATCCACTTGTTTTCACTGATATAAAAAGAAATCACTGCTCGGCTGTTTAAAGAAGAAAGTCACACAGTAATAGGGATGGAATTGTATTGTACTAAGCCATTTCACAAAAGTGCTGTCAATAATAACTTTTGGGTCACTTTATAAAAATTTGATTTAGCTCTGTCTTATTTAATTTGCATTTCTGCTCCACTCACCTGCCTTACCAAATGAAGAAAAATATCATGTAGTTATTAAAACTTTCTCCAAGGAAAAGAGATTTCCATTTATGAAGCATGAACTCATGAACTCATTAGTTATTAAATGTAATTTGTGTAGCATATTTTACCTGCTTGTTTTTCTTTCAAAAAAGAAACACCTCTTGGATTGATGTTTGGTACCCTGAATTAAACTGAGATTCCATTTGTTATTTCAGTAACAGTATTCTACATTTGAAATCCCAATACATACTTTTCTCTGCTTCAGGTTGGTTTACTTAATCATTTTAGGCAATTATTCTTCATAAGAAATAAATGCATGCCAGCATTGATGTTATTTCTCAGAGAATATTTTTGCCTCGAGCTTGGATTTCTTATGACGTTCACTAGCTCAGACTCCAGGTGAATACCTGGGAGAAAGAATATGAACAGGAAAAGTAATAAGAATAAAAGGACCAGCAAAAATACAAAACTATCCAACATGCTGTCAATCTTCTCTCGTTAAAACACTGAGTTGTTCTCTTCATTGTGCATATAATTCAGCTTTTCATGGCGATAGATGAATTAATACTATTTTTAATACTTCTGTCCTTAGGAGGTGGAGGTCGGATGGGAAGAGTGAAGTTTCGTTGGTCTCCTCTGTGAGCCCTGAGAAGTGTCAGTACACTTGCAGTACATGCAAGTGTACACACTCCGGGGAAAAGCGAAAACACGCGAGATCCTGTTGTTCACCCAGAGAAGTGCGAACGAGGGAGGGAGGCAGATGACTCCCGAGCACCTCTGACGGGTCCTGCCCGTGCCTCGGTGAATAAAGTCAAAGTGCACCGGTCACTTGGCGCTCTGTGTCGAAGGGAGAAATGAGTTCCCTGGCCTGCTAGATTTTAACTTGTTTCTGAATCTCCTTAGCTTTTGCTTTCATCATCCTTCGGTCAGGTTTGAGCCTGACTCATAAGGTGATTCCTACAGGTGGCATCCAGAGACTGCGGAGAAGTCTAGCGAATCAGCGATGAGGCCTACGGCAGTGGAGAGGTGCTGGCCAGCCAAAGAAAATGACAAAAGGAGAAGGACATGAGAAAAAGGAACGTGAATGAATGTGGTGAAGTCGCTGAGGGTAACGAGGCAGAATTCGTGGACTCGAGGACAGCGTTAGAGCCCTTCGTTAGAAATTGTGTCGTGCACATTGAGCACTCAAGTTAGTACCCAGTCAATATTTCAGATGTTCCCAGATGCTATGACATGCAGATGGGTACGTTTGATACAGAAAGTTGGGATAGAGTGAGGGTCTGGAGCGTGCCTTCTTATATCTTCTAAAACTTTCTCCACGTGGTGCTTGGCCCGTGTAGTTCTTTGTCCTTTAACTGCAAGGGCACATCCTGCACTTGAGAAGATGAAGATGAGAGTGAGGAACCTCGGTCCCCTTCTCTCCCTTCGCCTCTTCCTCCATCCCTTTTAAGAAGTAGTGTCTCTTTATCAAAGGTTGGTTAGCCAGGCTATACTAATGGAGATCCTTGGGGACGTGTGTATGTCCGATTACTATTCATCTTAACCCTCACTCCACAACAGAAGGCTCACGAGCACAACCCTTTACAGTATAAGTTGCTTAAAGAATTAAAATCCAGTATTATGGACAATGGAGCTCAAGGGCCTTTCACCCTAGTCTGACTAGAGTCTGTTGTAGGAGCTTTATGCTTTTGCCTCTTTTAGACTGAAGAATTTAGTTAAGTCCTGCCTCTCCTCAGGGCAATACTTTTCATGCCACAAAGGAAATCACTGGACTAATCAATGTAGTTCCAAATATCATCAAATGGCATCCACCACAGGAAATGGGATACAGGCCTGGCCCCGGGCCTAATATACAGTGCAGGCATTTCCAGTACAAGCTTCCACCTCCAGTCCTCAGTGGGTCTCCGAAGGACAGCTGAGTTCCTGGTCAGGAGAACTTCAGGAAGCATAGGATTAGACTGAATGGGTAACCTTGATTGACGGAGATAAGCCTGGTAAGAAGCCCACAGGGATCCCGGGACCTACCTCTTCCTATAGGTAATAAGGACTGTGTCCTAGGAAAAGGTAGTTCAAATCCCAAAGGTATTGAGGTACTCCCTGAGTTTATTGATTCAGACTATTGAGATACACCCTGAGGTTACTATTCAGACTACAGAGGGAAATTCATGTTATGGCTCAGTCACATGATGTCTGACTTTTTGAACTGGGAGAATATGTTTATCAACTAATTTTTTTTTTTAACCAGCTGTTAAAACCACAACTATTGGGCTGGGGATTTAGCTCAAGTTGGACAGCGCCTAAGTTGAAAGCACAAGGACCCAAGTTCAATCCCCAGTACCTCAATAAATAAATAAATAAATAAATAAATAAATAAATAAATAAATAAATAAATAAATAAATTTTTAAAAACACAGCTATTACCGAGAAGCTAAAGGAATCAGTGACAGCTAAGATCTTTTTCACACACGATATTGCTGATCGCCGGCCCATGAAGGTGCATGGACACAGGGCCAGACCTTACGGTGATAGCAGTATTCCACAGGCCATCCACCTAGACCATCCAAGCAACAACTTCCTCCTTGGTGGGGCTTGGGTCCCCCAGACAGGTTATGCAGAGTGCGGGGCTTCTGTCTTACATAGGTCTCTGTAATTATAAGGGGGTCCTTTAGCCATTGATTGCAGCAATTCTGATAAATTTGTAGGGCAGAGATTTGCTGAAGGAATGGAAAATTCAAATTACTAATAAAAGCCTTTCCTTCCTTTTGATAAAAACATGCGTGAACTTATGGAGGTTTAGCAGAGAAATGAAAGAGTATGAAACTTTTTAAATAATGCTCATTGTGACTTCTCCCCATCTCAAAATCACTCTCTCCTTAAAAATGGAAAACCCATGTGTCTGCTTAGGTGGATCAGTGGCCACTACCAAAGGAGAGGCTCATTCACCTATGAGCATTAGTAGAAAGACAATTGAAAGCAAGACACATCTAGCCTTTCACTAGCTCTTGAAATACTCCTGTTTTAGTCTTACCCCAAAATCAGGAAAATAGAGGTTGCTTCAGTATTTAAGTGCTATTAATGCCTGTATCTATCCTATGGCTCTTTGCAACATGGACTCCCCTCTCATCCTACAGTCTCATGAGACTGGCCTATGATAGTAATTGATCTTAAGGGTTGTTACTTTATCATCCCTTTAAGTGCACAGGACTGATGCAATTTTTCATTTTCTCTTCTGGCCATCAATTTTGTTGAGTTGATGCACCAATATCAGTGGACAGTTTTGCTGCAGGGAATGATCAATAGTCCCACCCTGTGTCAATATTTCATTGGTCAGGCTTTAGATCCTATGAGGAAAAGGTGTACTCAAGTGCACAGAATACACCGCATGGGTGATGTATTTCCAGCTATGAATTCTTAGCAAGAATTTATCCTTCTTTCAACAAACACTTAATGAGCTGTGGTACAATAGGGGTTGTACCCGGAAAAAGTTCAACCTACCTCGCCCTTGTTATTTGGGAACTCTAAGAATAGAAAGAGAAGTTCAAGTTCAGAAATTAACATTAAGGAGAGACTCTTTATGAGTACTGAATGATTTCCAAAGATTTCTAGGGGACATTAATTGGGTTCAGCCAAAATTAGGAATATCTACATACCAGTCAATTTATATAAAACATTACAAGGAGATCCAGATTTTTTTATTTTAAGTTTTTTGAGATGGGGTTTTGTTTTGTGGTTCAGGCTGGCCCTGAGCTCACTATATAGGCCAGGCAAGCCTTGAACTCAGCAATCCTCCTGCCTCTGCCTCCAGAGTGTTGGAATGACAGGCATGAGCCACCACTCCTGGTACTATGGTGTGTGGTACCAAGGGTAGAACTCAGGACCCTGTGCTTGCCAGGCCGACGTTGGAACCACTGAGCTAAATACCTGGATTTGAACTGTCCTTGTGCCCTCACACTGGTCTTCCTGGGCCAGTGGCAGAAGCAAATCAACATGCTGATAAACTCACTGCTTCAAGTTTTCAACAGTCAAGCCTTTCTCATTCTTATCTTCATCAAAGTACTTGAGTCCTAACCTCTAGCTTTAAACTTCTCAGATCATAGGCACACCACATTGTACAGTCTTGTCCAACATGGCAAAATTTACCTACATCAATGCCACAGAAGGCTGTATCCTCAGGGCCTCCAGGTAAATGAGCTATGGCAAATGGACATGATGCATATATACCAATTTGGCAGATATTAGTATATGCATGTTAGCACAGTTAACCTATTCTCGTTTTATTCATGCTCCTTGTTGTGCAGGTGAGACTGTGGGCCACAAACAGTAACAACGTATTTCAATATTTGCAAAGATGGGAGTTCCGAAGAAACTAAGGGATAATTCCCCTGTCTATACAAGTGGGAACTCTGACTGCTTGTGCCTGCATCTGAGGGCATAAAGCCAAGGGCACAGTCTCTATGGGACCTACCTCAGAGGGAGACATGAGCTTCCTGACCCCCTAGATTTTAACTTGTCTCTGTGTCTTTATTTTTCATCTTCATCATTCCCTGGTCAGGTTTGAGACCCCCTCCTAGGCTGAGTCCTACATTGAGAGAAATTATTTTTCCCCCCAGAAAGAGCTGTTAACTTACACTGAGGTACATAATACAGAATAAAGTACTTTGAGTTGTCATGGACAATTGAAGTCTTATTTCTTCATATATATAGATATGAATATTAAAATCATAAAAGCTCATTAAAATCATTTTGTCTGAGATAAGGCCAGTCTCATGAAAAACTGTAACAGTATCATTAACAATTATTAAACCATTGAAAAATATAAAGCAACATTCAGAAGTTCTATTGCTTTTTGCATTTAAAACTGGTAGGGATACATTTTTCAGAGTATTTTCTGTTAGAGCCCAGTTAGAGCTCCGCTTCCTTACAGAATTCTCTTACTTTAAAAAGAACAAAACATTTCTCTTCTTTGTGCCAAAGGTAAATGTGATTACCTAATGCCAAGCAAGATTTGCTGGCAAAAGAAATAGATATGCTGATAAAAACCCCAAGAGAAGACCCACTCTGGACAGCACTTTTTACACATCTACATTTCCTTGACTTTTATCTCTCTAGAACTCCAATGTCTTTTCAGGTGCAAATGCTTGGAACTCTGACCAGTGGTCCTTGGCCAAGTTGAGTCTCAGGTTATAAATTGCTTTTAGCCAAAGAAAAGACTTAGAATGAATTCTTTTTCTCTTGACAGGTTTGCCAACAGCTTGCACATGGTCAAAAAATTTGCTTTTTTGTTTTGTTACTATTAAATATCTTAGTAATTGAGTTGAACCAACATAAAATTAGTTTGCATTTGGAAACACACATTGATGATATTCAGAAAAGTTTAAATTGGGCCAGAGATTTAGCTCAGTGGTTCCTGCGCCTGCCTCGCAAGCGCAAGGTCCTGAGTTCGATCCCGGTAACCACATAGAATGCTGAGCATGGTGACTCACGCCCACCAGCAATCAATACCACATACCACAGTGCCGGGCATGGTGGCTCACGCCTATAATCCCACCACTTGGGAGGCAGAGACAGGAGGATTGCTGAGTTCAAGGCTTGCCTGGGCTACATAGTGAGCTCGGGGGCAGCCTGAACTACAAAGTGAAACCCTGTCTCAAAAAAAAAAAAAAAAAAAAAAAAAAAAAACAGAAAAGTTTAAATTATGTAATCAGCTTGTATAATTCTGTGCCTTTTTATTCTATTTAGCATAATATCCGTAAGTCGTCCATGTTATAGAAAATGGCAAGATCTCATTCTTTTTCAGGACTCAATATTTCATTATATCATATTATCTCATTTCATGAAGAATCAAACTAATTCAAACACAGAAGCAAGGTATGATAGAAGAAACAGGGAGGCTAAGTCAAGTGACATAAGGTACCAATCTATAGGTTGAACAAATCTAGAAATTTAAAGTACAACATTTGAATGATAAGTAATAAAATATACTATACCTGAGGTTTATGCTACAGTAGAAGATTTTTATTACTCTTGGCAATATCAGCAACTATAAAAAGTGAGTATCAGTATGATGTGATGAATATATTTATTTAATTCATTATAATAATGGTTTTGCTATCTATGGGGTATTATAGCATCAGGTTGTATGCTTCAAATATATATATAATAAATTTAAAATATGGCCAAACAAATATTTATGGGTGTTCTGGAGATCACCAATAAATTTATTATGAAATAAATTTGATATACAAGCTAAAGCATTAAAGTATGATTTTCATTCCCTAAATAATATCTGAGTAAGTTAAATTAGACTCAAGGAGGAGACTAGAAAGCAGCAGAAAAGAGAGAGAGAGAGAGAGAGAGAGAGACAGAGAGACAGAGAGAGAGAGAAGGAAGGAAGGAAGGAAAGAAGAAGGAAGAAGGAAAGGAAGGAGAAAAAAAGGAAGGAAGAAAATTACCAGTATGTTAAATAATTTGGCATGAGAAATGTTACTTCCTAAATTAAGTATGTACTTAAATCCATTTTAGAGAAGATAATCCCCGACAACAATATTCAAGAATAAAGCTTAGAGCATGTTTATTAGAGAAATACATAACTAAATATATGTGTGATTCAACCATAGCAGTTTCTAACCTGGCCATTCCTAGAAGTTACTATCCAAGCTGGGAGTATTACACTCAACCCTTTTTATCTTCTTAATTCTACCACACACAGGCAAACACCTTCACATTGTCTAGCACTTTTTTTTTTTACTCTTGATGTTGTTGCTTGGTAACCACCTTCAATTTCCCGCCATATTTTTCCTAACTGTTCAGGAAAGAGTGAACTGTGTAGGTGTCACTTCTTCAAACTCTCCACATTTCCAAGACATACTGATTTTCAGAACTAGTACTCGGCCAGTTACCGTGAACCAAATTGTGAGTTTCCGAGAAAAAGAGAAATAGGGGTGGTCTGTTTTTACCCTGAAGCTCTTAGGTACATATGGTTTATTAGTTAAATAACCATGAAGTTAAACTACATCCTGAATCTCAAAAGATATTAATCTAACTCCATGAATATAATTTCCAGGTTTGTGTTTAGCTTCATGTTTTAAAATATTATAATATTTCCTTGAGCCACATAGTTTTGGGTGACATGGTGCGGTGGTTTGGGACATAATGCCAAGTTTGCTACTCAAATCTGTGTTTTTGTGTTTAAGGTTAGACATGAGAGTGCCCTGCTTGTGTGCATGTGAACCAGCAGGTATACTAGGCTCTGCGAACAAAGAGAGCAAACCTCTACTTAACCGATGCACCAAATCATCTTTGCTTTTTTATGGCAGGTTCAAAATAATCAAAGTGACTGACATTTGCAAGTGCGGGTGGCATGCTGAGGCCGTTGTGTTGGTGTCTGATAATAGCAAGGAGGACACTAGGCACAATGATAACTTGAAAACCCTCATGAAAAGGCCCTCGTACTTTCTACACTTCACAATCACCAAATCTACTTCCAAAGCAAAAGGCCATTATGCCTTCAAAGGACTGAGCAAGGATTGTACCCTCAGAGGACTGGAAGATTGTGAAAGAAAAGGAAGATGGTAACTGACTAGCCCTGGAACTTACCTCAGTTGTACCCAAAATCCAGTTAGGTTGGATTAGTTAGGGTTAGTTAGTTGGATTTAGTTAGGATGACCTCATTAGCTTAACTACAACTCATCTCACTGTTTGATTCTGGCATCTAGATCCAAAGTCTGCCAATGATCACCCTTCACTTTGCATAAATGAAGTATTACTGGAACATAGCCAAAACTATTCAAGTACCAGCTATCTACAGTGACAGAAACAATATGGCTCATGAAGTCTGAAGTATTTACTATGCCTTTTACACACAAAAAAAAATGCAAACCCATTGTCTAAAGTGCAGAAAGTTTGCAATCCCTTCTCATCAAGAGATAGAAAATACTATATACTTTCAAAAATTATCCTGACCTCAGGTTTATGCTTAAAATTCTATTTTAACAAATGGTTAAGCACCCCGGCCCTGTAAAGAGAAGTGTCATTCTTTACTTCTGAATAACTCAGAATACCAGTTGATATTTGTGAATGTCCTTTTTAAAAATTGTAAAATTTGCTCTTTTTTATGCAAGCTATCAAATCTGGGGCTTTTGTGTTGAACAACATCCTCAGCTTTTGTTTTTGTTTCTTTGTTTTTTAATTTTTTTATTGGTACATTATATATACACATCACAATTACACTTCACATTGAGAATTTGTGCCAGTATGTGACACAACTTAATTCTCATTTTCCCCCTCCTCTCCCCACCCTACCTCCCCCCTGTCACTATATACACAGGCATTGTTTCATTTTTTAACCATCAAATTTTTTCTTTCTTCTTTACCCCTAAACTTTATTCCCTCTGAATATTTAATATTTCACAATATCAATCATGCATTCTAGAACATATTTATAACTTTAGTTTCTCATACCAGAGGAAATATACAATATTTACACATCCATGACCTATTTATTTCACTTATGAGTATGCCCTAAAGGTACATCCATTTGAGTATAAATAATTCAACCTCATCATTCTTTATGGCAGAAAAATACTCCATTTTATTAAAAAACCATATCTTCTTTATCCAGTCTAGAGATGATGGGCATTTGGGTTGTTTTCAAGATTTAGCTATCACAAACCGAACTGCTATAAACATGGGTGCACATATGTCTCTGTAATAGGAATCTTGCAATTCTTTTGTTTATATCCCCAGCAGGGGAATAGCAGGGTCAAATGGAACCTCTAATTCTAGTTTTTTGAGGAATCTCCACACTGATCTCCATAATGGTTGTACTAGTCTACATTCCCATCCACAGTGGAGAAGGGTTCCTTTTTCTCCACAACCTAGCCAGCATTTGTTGCTGGATAATTTCAAGATAGCAGCCATTCTTTGTGGAGTGAGATGAAATCTCAGAGTTGTTTTCATCTGCATCTCTCGAATGGCCAGTGACTTTGAGCATTTCTTCATGTACTTCTTAGCTGCTTTTACATCTTCCTCTGAAAAGTGTCTGTTCATTTCAGATGCCCATTTTTGAATTGGGTCTTTAAGTTCAGGGGGACTGATTTTTTAAGCTCTTTGTATATTCTAGATAGTAGCTCTTTGTCTGAGGAATTCATCTGGAACAACAAGAAACCTAGAATAGCAAAAGCAGTTCTAGAAAACAAGGACATGGCAAGGAATATCACTTTCCCCAACTTGAAAATTTACTACAAAGCCTCTGTGATTAAAACAGCATGGTACTGGCAAAGAAACAGACTCGAGGATCAGTGCAATAGATTAGAAGATCTGGAAACAATGCCAGAAACACTAAGCCACCTCATCCTTGACAAAGTCCAAATATCCTCAATGCAGGAAAGATAGCCTCTTTAACAAATGGTGCTGCAAAAACTGGATTTCAACCTGCCAAAGACTGAAGCTAGATCCATCTCTTTCACTGTGTGCTAAACTAAAATCAGAGTGGATGAGAGACCTAAATATTAAAACAGAGACTCTAAACCTGCTGCAAGACAGATTAGGTAAAACTCTTGGAGACATTGGCTTAGAGAAAAGACTTTATGAACAAAAGCTCTTTAGCAAGAGAACTAGAACAAGAAATCAACAAATGGGATCTCTTTCTATTAGAAAGCTTCTGCACAGCAAAAGAAACCATCAGCAGAGCAAAAAGGCAACCAACAATATGGGAAAACATCTTTACCAGTAATTCCTCAGATAAAGGACTACTATCTAGAATATATAAAGTGTTTTTTTTTTAATTTTGAGACAGGGTCTTGCTAAGTTCCTAAGTTGTTTAGGATGGGCTTGAATTTGCAGTACTCGTGCTTTAGCCTCTCAGAGTGTGAATCAGCAAAATGGGTACTTTCAGAGTACCTACACTGTGATTGACTTATCCTTTTGTGGTTGCTTATCTGGAATGCATAGTCTTTAACTTTGACTTGCAGTGCTTTGATTTTAAAGACAGCTTCAGCTTACACTATGTATTCCATCCAATTGGTATATGACAAATTTGATATCCTGGTCATTTCAGTTCTGCCCCACCTACTATAGCCAATAAAACATTGCGCTATGGTATAATAGAGATATTAACCTACTTTATTTAAAGTTATTATTTAGTTGCTACATTATATTTTTTAAAAACTCATGAGAATGTAGCATGTAGCTTGATTTTTAGTACATTCTTGATGATCCAGTTGAGTAATCTGCTTGCAAATATGTTTTTGGATGCTATCTTGGTTGCTATTCAAGGTTCTCTTTTAAATTTTTAAAAACAACTTCTATTTTTAGAGCTTGACCCATGGGTATGATAGATGGAAACCATAGTTTCTTTGTCAGTTGTAAAGAGTTTGGAAAAATTAGTGATGGCTATAATTGACTCACTCATAAATAACACATAAGGCAAGGAAGTTTACAGTGCTCAAAGAATGAGAGACAGTCACTGTTTTTATTTTTCCTGTTATTTAGTCTTAAAAATTCTACCATGATCATTATCAGTTAGCATCATCCTATTTGGTAAAATTAGGAGTCTATTTAGTTTCAGAAAACAAAAGTTGACAGCAGTTGATTATTTCTATACTCCTGGTTTGAAGTTATGCTTATGTCATTCTTCAACCCATGTTCATAATAATGTCAAAATTTATCTAGATAGTAAGATTAACCATGAGCAGGCTTAACAACTAAAAGAAATGATGCTCAGAGTTATACGTGTGAAGACAAAACAATCTCTCTTGGTGAGTTTGCCTTATATAGTTATTGCTTCAAAACTGAACAATTTCTGTAACTGTGTTTGGTTTTACATCTTCAAGATAGAAACAAAATATTTGCTTTAGCCAGCACAGTGATTAATCAAGTGTGATGTCATTGTTGAGATAAAGCAATTCGTATAGTTATCTTCAGTGAAATCACGAAAGGAAAATGTACATCATATCAGTCTTAAATGGTTCCTCATTAAATAAAGTAGTAGACAAATACCAAAATGTCTCCATAATCTGACATAATAGCTATGGGAAAATATTTCCCAAAAGTTTCTTTTACTAACTGCCTTTGTAACTTGCTTGGATGCACTGGACATGGAGAAAGTTAAATTGCTAACTCAAACTTAAAAAAAAAAAAAAAACTCCATCCACCAAACACTTTCATGAGATCTGTGAGTTTGTCAGTCAGTTGCTTTTAATTCTGGGGGAAAAAATGAGTAAGGTTTTGTCCTAAAGGGATGGTTTCATCTTTAATAAAATATAACCTCCAAAGATGCCAGGACTAGTATTCTTCATAGAATTCCTTGGGCTGTGTCTCGCATCTATGGAGGAAGAGTTAAGAGATTAGGGAATGATGAACCATAGTAAATGGAAAGTACTTGTGTGAATAGTGTACCTTGCTTTGTAATATTTCCAAAGGATTGTTTAAAAATGAACAATAAATATTAGTATTTTTCCATATTTAGATAGACTTTTGCATAGGCTTTACATATTTTACCAATGATTACAGTGGTTGCCTGGGCCTATGTGTGTTGGCCAAAGTAAAAATAAGTTGAGTCAAACTCAAATGTGTCACACTCCAAGTTTCATCGTTCACCAAAATGCTGATATTTGTAATTATTCCCACCTGAATTAGTAAAATGTAGGTATAAAACTGCCAATTATATCACAGTTTTAGTTCCTATTTCCCCATATTTGAAGCCTAATTAATTCACGCCCACAAGTGAGATCATAAAGATAAACTTACCGCTTTCAGTTTCCTTTATGTATTTTGACCTGATTCCATTTTGCAGGCAGCTTGGATTTATCAGCCTGTTATAAATGTTACACACTGATTCATTAAGCTTTTGCTCAGTATCTTATACCTGAAATCTATATTACATAAAATATTTTGGTAAAAGGAAGAAGAATTTAATGAGCAACCTATACAGAAATTTTCATCTAACACTAAACAATGCATATTACTGTTCTTATAATTTGCACTTCACAGTCAGAAGACATCCCTTTGTGGTTATCATAATTGGTGTAATGAATTTCTTAAAATAAATGGAAGTCTAATTTGATCCGGTGCCCGTGAACAATCCACTCATTCACATCTAAATCACTGACCTGATTTGAGGCTGAACCATGCCAAAAATGAAGTCATTCTTTTCTATTAAGTGTTCTGCCTCAGTGAAATCTTTTGAATGGCTTGTTCTTAGGATTTGAAGTGGGGATTTCCAGTGACAAAGAAACACAATTTGATCTCACAACTCTAGATACCCAGACTTATTTTAAATAATAGAAACTTAAGATTGAGAGAAAGTCTGAGTCATTACCCAGCTCACTGACTGTTCTTCAGTGGGAAACTTACTGGTCACCTTGAGTTTCAACAGTTTAGGGATTTGTAGTACATGTGACAGAATTAAGCATTTGAACAAACTCTATCTGAGGGGTTGAATTCTGTCTCGATTTCTGGCAATTTTTAAGATGCAATTCTAGGCAAAATATTCTTTTATTATCATCTGAGGGGAAATATTCATGGATATATATGCCTAGTTATATTAAATACCACTGCTCCAAATATATATCAAGAATGACCTTATCAATTCTTAAATTCATAACTGTTCAAGCATTGCTAATTTGCCATGTTCTTCTACGATAACCTAGGTTCATAGTGACAAAATTTTCTACCTTGAGACTTATTAAAGATTCTCAAGCATTGTTTCCCTTCTTTTGCCATCAATTTTTTTCTTTCTTCATTATTTAACCCTAAACCCATTACCCTTTGAATATTCATTAATCTTTGAATATTTACTATTTCACAGTATCGATCATGCATTCTAGAACACATTTATATTTATTCAGTTTCTCATACAATGCTTGTGTATATAGGGGCAGGGGGAGGGAGGGTCAGTAGGGGAGAGGGAAAAATAGAGTTAAGTTGTGTCATATGCTGGTACAAATTCTCAATGTGGAGTGTAATTGTGATGTGTATATATAATGCACCAATAAAATGTACCAATAAAAAATAAAAACTTTCAAAAAGACTGTTGTTATTGTGGCAAGATTTCAGCTCTGGTTGTGTGTGTGTGTGTGTGTGTGTGTGTGTGTGTGTGTGCATGCGCACTCATGTGCAGGAAATCTTACAATGGATAATTAATGCCAATAGTATATGATATATTTCCCCCATATTATCTGTATTTTCATGACTCCCTAAATAGTGGCTGAAGGTTTTAAAAAATATCTAATTCCAAATTTTACCTTAGGCCACTAAGAAATATCCATCAGTTATATTACTTATGAATATACATCGCACTACTATTAAAAAGAGATTAATTATATATCTTCACTCAGAATAAAGTTCTCAAATGTAGAGACCTAGCTAGAATTTTGTCAATAATTCCTAAAGTCAGATTATGAAAATTATATCATATATGACACTTATCTATCAAGATCCACTGAGATGAAAAATGTTGACTGAAGGAGAGAGAAATCAAATAATAATAATATTCAAAATTATTTCTTTTAGACCTTTGTAAAGCTAGGAAAAAGTTTTCTGTTTGTTAAATAAATTTGGCTCTAATGACAGGAAGGATTAAAAACAGGTCTGGTGGTGCACACCTATAATCCTAGTGCTCTAGAAGCCCCTAATGACAGGAAATACTGTAAGAAAACTTCCCCAAACCAGATAACCCAAGTGAACTGGACAGATGGCTAGCAATATATAAATTACCTGACATGTTCAGAAAGAAAAAGTCTTGCTGACATGTAACAAAAATAATATTTAACCAGAAATCAAAAAATCTTCAGTGAAGAAAACACCGAATCAGATGTCTTCACTGGTGAATTTTATCAAACATCTGAAGAAGAGTTCACAAAAATCCTTCTGAATTTCTTCTAACAAATTAAAGAAAAAATAATATTTCCAGAGTTATTGTCAGAGACCAACATTAATTTTATACCAAGTCAGGAAGACATCCAAAAAACAAAAAACTTTAGATAAGTAGCTTTTCAAATATTGCTGATATATAAAAGCAATCTAACATAAAATTATCTAAGAAATAAAATACTTAGAAATAAATTTATTAAAGGAGGTAAAATATTACTGAGAGAAGTTAAAATAAGACTTTAATATATAGATAAGGAAAATAAATTTTTGTTAGACCAGTACTATTCAAAGTAATTTATATATTCAATGTAATTTCTATCAAACTTCTAACAGTTCTTTGCAGAAATTGAAATTCTAAACCTCAAATTCCTATGCAATTGCAAGTGTTACTAAACACTCAAGACAAGTTCATATTTTTCAATTAATACAAAGCTGAAAAATAAAAACGGTAGTACTGGCCTATTTACAGAACACTGAATGGTCTAATAAAGTGAAAATTCAGAAATAATCATGTATCTATGGACTATTGATATTTAAGAAAGACACTAAATTGTTCAACAAAAGAAAGAATAGTCTCCTCCACAGGAGAGAAGGAACAACTGTATTTCCACATGCAAAACAATAAACATGAACCCCTGTTTTACATCGTAGGAGAAATTAACTCGAATATACCAGAGTCCTAAATGTAAAAACAAAGCTCATGAAACTTTGAGGTGAATATATAGAGATATAGGCTCCTGATCTTGAATTTGAAATTAGATTATGTAGCATTACAGCAAAAGCACGAGCAATAACAAAAAAGATAAATTAAAATCACCACAATTAAAACATTTTGTTTGTCAAGTTGTATTGTCAAGAAAGTGAAAAGTATCTACAGAGTGGAATACAATATGAAAATCACATGAATGGTTCTGGTTTAAATGATCAAAATATAGAAATATCTACAGTTTAGCACAAAAATAAAAAAGAATTAAAATATTGGGAAATTTGTGTAACCTTTCTCCATAAAACACTACAAATGACAAATAAGCATATAAAAAGTTATCCGTAGAGAATAAAGAAATGCAAATCAACACTACAATGCTATGTCACTTCACACATGTCAGGATAGCTATAATTTGAAAAAAAAAATTGTCAGTGACAATTTTGAGAAATGTGATTCCTTAGGTACTGCTAGGGGGATTGTGAAATATATTTCTATATAAAAATTTCATGGTTCTTAAAAATATTAAACATAGGGGCTGGAGACTTAGCTCAGTGGTTCCGGCGCCTGCCTCGCAAGCGTAAGGTCCTGAGTTCAACCCTGGTAACCACATACAATGCTGGGCATGGTGACTCACACCCACCAGCAATCAATACCACATACCACAGTGCCGGGCAGAGCATGGTGGCTCACACCTGTAATCCCAGCACTCAGGAGGCAGAGACAGGAGGATTGCTGAGTTCGAGGCTTGCCTGGGCTACATAGTGAGCTCAGGGCCAACCTGAACTACAAAGTGAGATCCTGTCTCAAAAAAAAAAAAAAAGAAAAGAAAAGAAAAAAAATTAAACATAGAATCACCATATGGATCCATATCCCCTTTTCACACATGTACCTATAATCAAAAAGAAATTAAGAGCCAAGGATTTAGCTCAGTGGTTCTAACGTCCATCCCTGGTACCACATTCCACAATACTGCGCATGGTGGCTCATGCCTGTAATTTCAGCACTTAGGAGGCAGAAACATGAGAATCAAAAAGAGTTTGAGGCTAGCCTGGACTACATAGTCAGTTCAGGGCCAGTCTGAACTATAAAGCAAAACTTTGTCTCAAAAAAAACAGGGAAAAAAAAGAAAAGAAGTCAGAGACTCAAACAGTACTCAAATGCAAATATTTATTAGGCATTGCAATCAAATATTACAAGCAGTGAAAAGCACCCACCCACAGATGAATGGACAAAAAAATGTATTTTCTCCATATAAATAAATATTATTCAACAATAAACAGATCAAACTGCTGATGAGTACTACAATATATACCTAAATCTTGAAGAAATATTGAGAAGCCAGACACAGAATCATAAATATTGTGTGATGGCACTTGATGAAATAGCTACGAGAGACCAATTCTGAATGCAGAATACTGGAGATTACTGTAAATGGGGGAAAGAAGGATCAAAGGGGCTTGCTTAAGTAGCTTTAATATCTTTTGAAAGCAATAAAACACTTTGGAAATTGTCATTGATGATCATTGCTAAACCTTGTAAATATAATTAGTGCCATTAAATCACAAACTTTCAAATGGCTAAAATTGCC